>OOFC01022740.1:0-43131 GCA_900323345.1 Pseudochromis fuscus
TTTTACCCTAAATTTTGACCTTTTTACTGTACGTTTTGTCCCTCTTACTGTATATTTTATTGTTTTTACCAACATTTTGGTATTTTTACCAACATTTTGTTGTTTTTAATCAACATTTTCCTGTTTTAGCAAACATTTTATTGTTTACACCCAGCATTTTGTAGTTTTTACCCAATATTTGATCATTTTTAACCAACATTTTGTCCTTTTTACTGCACATTTTATTGTTTTTACCCAACATTTTGCCATTGTTAAATTTGTTTACTAATTGTCTCTAACTAGTAATTTTAGCTCCTTATTATCGGGCCCTTTCAGAATAAAAAATAACCATTTAGATGATGGTGTGAGTTGCTCCCAAAGCTAAGGGTCCGTCTGGGCACTGGTGAGCTGCTTGATCACTCTTTCACAGTTCAGAGGCGCCTTCAGGCAGAGTGTGAATGGTCGAATATACAACTGTATTAATTTTGGATTTTTATGTCATGGTGGAAATGGACCATCCCACATGGGATTGCATGACAATACCACAAGACCACATAACACATAACACATAAATGATTAGGATTTCCCCAAAGTAAGGAATATAAACATGTTTTACACAAAAACCAACCACAGTTCTTCCAAGCTCATTTATTAGGTCCACCCCATAGGAAACAAGTGTTTTCTTAGGGTCTGTGCATTGTCCACATAGTTGGGGGGAAAAAAGAAAAACATTGTCTTTTTATCATTTAAGAGTCATGCAACAATATAAGCAATCATCAGTACAGTACCAACAAAACTATGAACTACGGTGAACTATTAAAATACACTTCAATTGTAAACAAGTAATTATTCCCTTCTTTAGTCGACTGAAAAAGTGCCAGAAAGGACCTCAAAGGTTTACTTTTTTTTTTACGAATACTAGGAAAATGTTTTAATTCCTCTATCTCTTATCCCCTCTACACTCTCATCTAATGATGTTTTCTTTTTTCTTTTATGCATCATTTTTTTATTTTTAACCGTAGGCAGATCGTTGTTTAACCCGAGGACACTGGTTCAACCTCCAAGTGTTGGCACCATGCTGAAGTGTTGCTGTCTAAATTTATGAAGAATATAAGAACACTTATATACTGCCTACACAAACACTGACAAACTGTAAATGTATGAGCACAGAGTAGTGTTTGAGTGATGTTACATTATGTATCCGTGGGCTGTGTGTTTAGCTTTCTTCGGATTGTTCACTCGGTGACCACTCTACTTTGATATCCTTTCTGTCATATTCAGTGCTTGAAATGAGTCCTTATGTGGCAATACAAAGTCCTTCTCTCTGTCTCTTCCAAATTCTCTGGAGACCTCAAACCTTACTTTTACTCTTTCAGTTGCCATGGATACCTCCAGCAAGGCAGCTGATTGGAGGCAACAATAAACTCTGCTCTTTCAAGCCTTTGACAAATTTGTCTCCAAACTGACGATCTAAGATGCTCCTTACATTCTCCCTCACACACTGACACTCGCCCACTAGCATATGCATGCACATACATGTAGATAAACTCGAAGTGATGCGCACACAGAGCGGTGTTGACCGTTGGATGACAGCAGAACAGAGATCAATGTAATCTCCTTCAGCACAATCCAAAGCCACTGTCATCATCTATCTATCTATCCCAGTGGAGCAGGCGAAATGTGTGAAATCAATTCTGCATTCAATTAAGGAGCAGCCAGCCACAGCAGTCCTGCTCCAGAGGTGACCCCGAGTGCTCCTGCACGCTCCTTAGTGGAGGCCAACTCTGGTTAATAGCCTAGTTTCCACCAAAGCACCAAACTGAGATAACTGTGCTGCAGCACTGCACCTCATTGTGCGACAAAAGGTACATGTGTCATTACTGAAAGGTTTGCTCTGCTGACCAGGTGGAGAGTAAAAGTATCCATTCTGTGCCGTGCACTCATACAAATATATACACACTAAAAAGATTCTGGCTTGTTTTAACCAAGAACAAGGTAAATATTGGATTACCTACATCCTGGGTTAATTTAGCCCAGAAAGAAGAACTGTTTTACCCAATATTTTGTTGTTTTTACTAAAAAATTTTTTTTACTCAACATTTTGTTGTTTTACCCAATGTTTTGCTATTTTTAACCAATATTCTGTCATTCATTTTTACCCAACATTTTGTTGCTTTTATTGGATATTTTTCATGTTTTTTGTTTTTTTGTTTTTTAATGTATTAAATTAACCCAGCATGTAGTTTACCCAGTTCTGGGTTAAAGCAACTCAGTATTTTTGGGGACGTAGAAATCAGCCAGTTTGAGTTAAATCCCCTGACACCACACACCTGTGTTTATCTGTTCCCTATGTTTGTGGTTATTGTACTAAGCTGAGTTAACCAATCTCTCGAGGCAGTCTACTGTTTAACAGGCTTAAATTAAGTCAAAACCCTTAAATTCATTCATTTACATTTTGGGTATTTCCCTGCAACATAACTGCGTAAACATACACTCCTGAGGTTTTCTGTGTGGCTTCTCTTGAAGAAAGTCATCAAAAGCAGAATAATGGCACTGGCAGTTTGGAAAATTATCAGGGCTGTTACAAATATTTTTGAAAATCTGATTTATTGAATGGCTCACTTTCCCTTCATTGAGTTTTTAGGAAACCGAGTTTAGTGACTTCTATCTCTAAAACCTGCTCACATGATTTAATAACTATACACTGATTTACTGTTGTAAACAAAGTTGGAGCTATTAAAATGTACATGAAGCTCAAAAATTGTTATGATATACACTTTCAAAGGGAGTTTGTTCTATCCTGGAATCCAGCCTCTCTCACTCCATACTGCTTGTTATTCTTTAATGATGATGATACAGTGGTTGCATCACCACAGTTCATTCATGCCTCTGAGGTTTTTGATTTGGTGTTGGTATCTGGAGTTTCCTCCTCTCATTACTTCAATAAGGCCGTCGATAATGACTCTAACTCAGCTTGTTGTATGTTGATGAAAACAGGGGGGATAACCAGTAGCCTCTTTTTTAATTTCAGACTAAAGTAACTACTTGGGTAGAAACTTGAAGTGAAGGTAAAGTCTTTTTTTCTGAACCATACACTATATGAGCAGTCCAGAGTGCGTGTACAGATAGAAATATATACTTCATTTTCACAGTGCTGAACTTTAAACATGTTGAACTCATAGACTGTATATGGAAATGTCTAAATACAAACATTAAGAGCTCCAGTGAATTTACGTCAGCACATCTAATCACTGAGGCTCACGGTCATTTAAAAAAGATTATGCTGTGTGTCACTGGTGTATGCTTACAAACAGATTTAAAATAGAAAATGTAAGGGAAAATATAAGGGAGAAAACACAAATATTAACCGCCACACAGAAAGCCGAGGGCCTTTGAAGCTCCTGAGGGTCGAGGGCCCTGAGACAGTTATCCATGCTGCCTGGTTAGTAATCTTGTCAGGCAGTTATACCACCAAGACTCTTGCTCTTGTTTGGATTATAAAAAAAAGACCTGCAGTATCTTTGTTGTCAGTATGCATATGTGTGTGTGTGTGTGTGTGCGTGTGTGTTTTCATGGCACATTCAGCAGCAGTGATCCTCATACAGAGCTGTATGGCTCCCTCTACAGGCCGAGCAGAGCGTTGCCTTTAATGATTCCACCTCAAATCTATTTTTCAAAAAAATAGTGTAAGTGGAGTTTTTTTAACTTACAAACATTTATTTGTTTTGTTAGGTTTTAAAAATCTAATAACAAGCT
This sequence comes from Pseudochromis fuscus, assembly GCA_900323345.1. NCBI lineage: Eukaryota > Metazoa > Chordata > Actinopteri > Pseudochromidae > Pseudochromis > Pseudochromis fuscus. The sequence goes on from OOFC01022740.1 coordinate 3,736, forward strand.
ACATTCCAGGCTTGTCGTAGCTTGGTGGGAACTTTCATTACCGTGGGAACTATTATTTTTGGCTCGTGTGTTCCACTCGACGACGTAAGCGGTTGCACAGTTCAGTCCAGAATCGGGTTCGGCACGCCATTGTGGAAAATAGTTACTTTCACATTATTGACCCTTCAGTCTGAGCTAGATTTCCTAGTTGACTTATTCCGTGTATAATAATTACAGAAGAAACTGCTCCACAATGGCGACGGACTCCTGGGCCCAGGCGGTGGATGAACAAGAAGCGGCGGCAGAATCGGTAAGAGCCTTAACTTACGCAACACGAGCTAACCTGTTGTTAGCATGTTTGGAGGATGCCTTGGCCTGGATTTAGCCCAACGTTAGAGACAATTAGCCGACTGCTGTTTACCGTGGACAGCTACGATTGTCCAAAGATATCGTTGTCCGTTAGTAAAACGGCTCCTCGGCTCCATAAAGTTTCGTTAGTACAGAAACGAAACTACCGGCTAGCTCGAGCTGAGAGCCTGCGTGCTCCATGTTGCACTAGCTTTAGCTGGCTAGCTGGCTAGCTGGCAAATGATGCAAGAGGCTCCAAAATAGCTCCACTAATGAAGAAGTAAGCCTGGTTTAGTACAACGTTCTTACCCTCACATAAATAAATCTAAACGTTTGTATCATCGCCCTTACAGATCGGTAGCCTTCAAATAAAAGAGAAACCGGAAGAAAATGGTAAGTGTGTACCGCTACATTTTGAGGTACTATACGATAGATAAATATCAGTGATCATAGAATTATAAATTATGATATTATTATTTGAAGGTACAGCTGCAAACGCGACGGATTCCAGCAGTGGGGCTGCAAAGTCAGAAGCTTCAGGACCTACAGATGATGACGATAAAGGTGGGTAGTGTGTTGTTTCAATACTTAAACATTCATCATCCTGTGATAGTTTGACATTCTTTACTTTGCGTTGAGATTTTGCCACTTGTTGTTTCAGAGGACAAAGCAGCGCAGTCATTGCTGAACAAGTTAATACGAAATAATCTTGTTAACACAACAAATCAAGTGGAAGTTCTTCAGAAAGATCCCAGCTCTCCGCTATACTCTGTCAAGTCCTTCGAAGAATTACGGCTGTGAGTGACTCAACTATCTGTTTGTCTTTTGTGTTACCCTCTAATAAAGCTGGAGTCAGTTGTGTCATTTAGCATTAATTATAGAAGAATGTAGTTTGAGCTCTCACCAAGACCCAGGTCACTCTTGCTCTGGCATTGTGTTGGTGGTCTGTCCTTTTAGGAGTAAGACCTTTTGAAACAAATGAGATAAACTTCTTCAGAACATTTATGCTCAAGATCTGACTTTTCTCTACAGTAAACCACAGCTGCTTCAGGGAGTGTATGGCATGGGTTTCAATCGGCCATCTAAAATCCAGGAAACTGCCTTACCGATGATGCTGGCTGAACCGTGAGTATATTTTACACTGTCTGTAAAGTGTTGTATTTGTAGAGAGTCACTGAAATCTCTCACCCTGCATAGTGACTGAATAACTTAAAGATAAGTGGATCCACTCCTTTTATCAATACCTCCTTTACATTGGATTTTATTCCCTGTTTTGTCTAGTCCACAGAACCTGATCGCTCAGTCACAGTCAGGAACAGGGAAAACGGCTGCCTTTGTCCTGGCCATGCTCAGCCACGTAGACCCCAACAACAGATATCCCCAGGTTGGTTTTCACTTTCCTCACTATTTTAGAAATTCAGCATTTAAAATCTTAAGTTGCATTATTATTATATGTGATTTGATTTTAAATAAATTATAAAACACTCCTCCTACTTGTGTTCATGTGTACTTTTTTCTTTCAGTCTAATGCTGTCTCTCAAAATAATTCTTTGATTTTGGCAGTTTTGTGAGAGCATTTATCCCATTTGTCTAATTTTCTTTGTCTCCCTCAGTGCCTCTGTGTGTCACCCACATATGAACTGGCACTTCAGACTGGTAAGGTGATCGAACAGATGGGCAAACATTATCCTGAGGTCAAGCTTGTCTACGCGATTCGAGGAAACAAATGTAAGGCTTATTTGCTTTCTGCTGTTCTTCGTCTCTGTTAATTCCGCAATTAGTCATTTTAATGGTTTTGTGTGTTCATGAGTACTTGTTTCTTTTATCTATTCCAGTACAGCGGGGCATGAAACTGCAGGAGCAGATAGTTATTGGCACACCTGGTACCATGCTGGACTGGTGCAGTAAATTCAAGTTTATAGACCCTAAAAAGATCAAGGTGTTTGTGCTGGATGAGGCTGATGTCATGATTGCCACACAGGGCCATCAGGACCAGAGTATCCGTATCCAAAGGTCAGTTGAATCAAATTGAAACTATTTACAGGTTCAAATTTCAAATTATTTTACCATTTGTGTGCCCTCTCTGCTTCTTTACCACACAGGATGCTGCCCAAGAACTGCCAGATGTTGCTGTTCTCAGCCACGTTTGAAGAGTCTGTGTGGAACTTTGCTCAGCGCATTGTACCAGATCCCAACATCATCAAGTTGAAACGAGAGGAGGAGACACTGGATACCATCAAACAGTACTATGTGTTGTGCAACTGCAAGGAGGAGAAGTTCCAAGCCCTCTGTAACATCTACGGAGCCATCACCATCGCCCAGGCCATGATCTTCTGCCATGTGAGTTCACTGACCTTGTATTTTTCAACATGACCCTAATTAAAAATAAATACTCTCAATTCAATCCTCCAATTTTTATTCAATATACATGTTCCTTGTCAGAATTTTTTGTTGACCTTCTTCCCCCCTCTTCAATCAGAAGTGAAATATCTGGTTCAGTATCATCACAGGCTCTGTGTCAGGGTGTTTTTATATTTTGATGCTTTCTGTAATCAAGCTCCTTGCGGCCACGCTGTTTTTCTGTTGATACATGAGCATCTGTCTGGTTGATGAAGTAGCTTATAGCGCTTTTTCTTTCTGTGAAACTCAGACAAGGAAGACAGCAGGCTGGCTGGCAGGGGAGCTGTCCAGAGAAGGCCACCAGGTAGCGCTGCTCAGTGGAGAAATGCAGGTAGAGCAGAGGGCTGCCGTCATTGAACGCTTCAGAGACGGAAAGGAGAAGGTCCTGGTCACTACAAATGTTTGTGCTCGAGGTAATGACTGTAACTGTAATCAAACAGCACTCAGTCAGCATTGGGTCATCATATTGTTTAGCTTGTTACATCTACATTTACAAAATGCATTATTTAAAGGATAATATATTACTGTGTACAAATAAATAACACTCTACTGCACTGAATTAGAGTGCAGTTAAAGAGATACAAGACTGTGATAAGTTATTGTTTTGCTTCTACTCCAACAAATTGTATTTGGGGAAGGATTTTCAGATTTAGGTTGGATCTGTACACCTGTCGACTGCACTGTTTGAGAGTGTTAAAATCATTAGGAGATAATAGGAAACTGTAGAAACTCGTAACAGCAGTGCAAGTTTAAATACTTTAAGTAATGTACCATTCATGTAAATCCACTGATTACCAGAATGAAACACAGATGAGGTGCTTATACCACAGTAAACACACTAACACTGTACTGTCCATGTTCCTGTTATTTTGTTGTAAGACTTTGTCTTTCTTCTGATTTGTGTGACGCTAAGGTATCGATGTGGAGCAGGTTTCTGTGGTGATCAATTTTGACTTGCCAGTCGACAAGGATGGTAACCCTGACAACGAGACATACCTGCACAGGATTGGACGTACAGGTCGATTTGGGAAAAGGGGACTGGCCATCAACATGGTGGACAGCAAGATGAGCATGAACATCCTTAACAGGATTCAGGAGCATTTCAGTAAGTCTGACAGCAGCTGCACACACGTCTCACAGGAACAGGCTGCTCTGATTTAATCTGTTTGGTCAAGTGTAAATAAGCTTAACGGTTTTTTTTTTTCTTGAAAAGAAATTACAGAAATGATGGCTTTCAGTAATTACTCCAATGTCTTTCTCATAAACTGTATATAGAAATGGACAAAGTTCGATTGGGCTCAAAAAGGAGGCCAACATGGAAGCGCAAAAAAGTGCAATACTCCTGATGGCTGCTAGATGCTGGCTCCAAAAACTCTGACTCCAATTGATTGCAATTCAAAAATCATTTTCATTTTTCCCACAAGTCATTCTGATGTCATTAGCTAAGGTCAACTCTTCTTCTCAGTGATCTGGTGGTCCGTCTGAAAATCATTTCATCATTAAGTTGATATTAGGCTTCAAATAGAGGAAGATTTAGGGGTGTGGTTAGTTTGATTGAAAGCTCTGTCTCCAGTGAGACCAGCACTGAAGTTGAGTCTCATACATATTGAACAGTGACCTCATGTTCAAGGGTCAGACCTGTCTTCTCACTCCTCCCTTCCTTTCCAAATATGGTCACTTATTGCTCCAAACAACCAATCTGGTGACGTTCAAGTACCAAACTCACGGTGGTCACGCTTGCTTCATTCATTCTATATACAGTCTGTGGTCATTCCTCTAATTGATTCCCATTCTAACTTATGATCTTCTCCTTTTACAGATAAAAAAATTCAGAAACTAGACACAGATGATCTGGATGAAATTGAGAAAATTGCCAGTTAAAGGAAACGGCGTGATCGCATGAAGGACGCCGGCCCACCTTCTGTTCCCCCTCTCTTGGCTCTCCAAGGACTGTACGCTCCTACAGTGTTTTATGCTTTTATTTTTTTTAGCTGTCGGAGAAAAGAGCAAAACCACAAACACAGCATATGTTTACATGTGGATACGTCTCCTCTCAGACTAGTGTTTTGTAAGTCTCTGAAACATACCCCATTTCACTCTTTGTACTTCTTTAAATAAAGTCAATGAGTTTATTGCTGTGTATTGTGATGCTGTAAAAGCAGTCAAATCTGTGACTATCCACACTTGGATTTTTAAAGCAACACTTCCCAGTGTTGGCTGTAGTGGTGGCGTAAGAGATTCACTAAAACCCTAATAGAAACATATGCAGTTTATGTGCCACAAAGTTTTTAATAAAAAAAGAAAAACAAAGTATAACTGAATGTAACCGTATCATGTGAACTATTACAGCTTTTATTGTGCTTTGTTTTCACCACCAAACTCAGTACAAATGGTGAAGTTGGGTATGCTGCTCCGACTGGTAGTTTATTCATTGAGAAAATGTTATTGAGATGGTGACTGGTTGGGGTTCAAGGGTCTATGCAAACTTATCAACCTGCGATAGCTATTATTAAATACTATCAACCTGTATTCACATGACACAAATTAATCCTGAAATAACCTCAGCTTTAGCATCAGGTGTGTGTAGTCGAATGCCAAAAAAATGGCTGCCTAGAGTGATAACACACGACTAACTCAAAGTCATTAGGATGTTTCTGTGTTTAAAGCAGTAATCAATCATCAGCCAACCACACATCTCATCACACGCATGCTATTTATATCATTTTAAAAAATGCCAAAATGGCCATCATCAGGAAAGGCTTGGTGCCACTGCTGAGCATTAATCATCAGTCTTCTTTTTTTCCTCCATCTGTCTCATAAAATTTCATTTTTAACTCCAAGTGTGATCATTCAGGTCTGATGTGATCTGTTTCCTTCGTGTCTCACTTCACTGTCCCACACAATCTTTTAATCAGGGTCTCCAGTTCAACTTAAGCTCAGCTACATTCTTCACCCAGACTGTGCTGTTACAAAGGATTGTGAGTTTAAAAAAAAAACGCAATGCCTTCCTCAAGTGCATTATATATACATATGATTTTGTTACTGATATTCTAAGACATTGGGCTTAATATTCTGACTAACACTTGAAATTTTGATTATATATTGAATTATGGACGTCTTTAGGATGTGTGAATTATCTTCTTGAAACCAAATGCTGAATTGACTTGAGGACCAGAGGACCTATGCTAATCAGATTCACTGTGTTGCTCCAACATGGTTGCATGAATAGAAAACATGTACTTGTGTACATATTTAAAATTTTATGTTAAAGAAATAGTGTGACTGAAATATTGAATATGTCACTTCTAAGAAGTGCAAAAAAAAAAAAAAAAAACCATTCCTCATGAGGTTCAATTCTGACAGACGCAGCACTTCGAATACGGTGAGCCTAAATCAGCTAACACCTCGCATCAGTTGGGTAACTGTACAAAATCAAGGTTAAAAAAAGTGTGGTGTCTGGTGTGCTTGATCGATCTACTGGAGCATTAGGACCAGGGGTCGGTCAGTCTGAACCTTCTACAAACCTCATCCGGCTCCCAGTGGCACAGAGAAGCCTGCTGCTGGAGGTCTGGTTTTAATGGACTGTTCAATGGACTCAACTCAATGAACAGATGCAGCCAAATTAGAAGCAAGTGACAGTGTGCTTATAAATCCACAAGAATGGTCTGTGGACACTTTTGGGTGAAAAAGCAGTGAATGCAGTTTTATTTGGACAATGGGATGTAAACATTATCAGTGAGAGTGTGTGTGCACTGTTGATTCATAATGTAATGCCACTGTACGAGAGCCATGGACACAATTTTGGCTATAGAACTTAACACTCCCCCACATGTTGTATACCTTGTTTGATAATTTTGAGAACCAACAAAACCCAGTTCATAAATGTATACATTGCCTAACCAGGTTTAAAGCCAGTCTGTCTGTTGTAACCTGAAGGTCATGTGTAGACAATGATAGGTTCAAGGTGTGTGGTCTTCTGTAGCTGAGCTGCGTTCATGGACACAGTTATGTATTCTTACTATGTTGAATTAAAAGGACATGTAGATGTTCATCTGTATGCAGCGTCATGCTCTTTTATGTATGAATGTAGAACCAACATTGACTTAAAGGAAAGCAGTTCTGTTTTGCTGTTAGTAAAAAATGAAGCAGCGTAAATGTATGAATACAAAAACTTTATTACATTACTTTCCTACAGCAGTTTGGAAATACATTTAAAATGATTCAAGTAGCTTTAATCCTCCAAGTTTCCAGTGGATTGTAGCAGCTCCTGTTGTGAAAACTGCAGGTCTGAGGAGGAAGAGACCAACAGGTAACTCATAACAGACACTGATGAAGTATAATAAGTGCAAATAGAAAGAACTTCTGAATGACCAGCAGGGCCCCGCCCACCCGAGGATCTAAGGCTGTGGGACGGTCACAGCAGCCTTAGCACACGGGGTCAGTGAAGGGAAGCTGAAACAGGAGTGATGTGAAGTCACCTGTCAAACCAGTGAGAGGCCGAGCTGCGGTGTGATGAACCATGTAAGACCAGCGGGCTAATACTGCAGAGCTACTACCTCAAGAAATTAACTTATAAACTTACCTAATAGTTATGTTTTCATAATACTCATCACCTACAACATCTGTGGAGAAAGGTGTGTGCAGATTTCAGTGTTCTGTCTGTGGGCTTATCAGACACTAAGACCTTTACTTCACTATGTAAAGTGCCTCGATATGATTTTATTCTGACTACACAAATCAAACTGAATTGAACTGAACTTAATAACCAAGAAAGCCACAAGAACCAATGGAGTACAATTCAGATAATTTCATTTACAAAACAAATGTCCTGTTTTATTGGATACTGTACTGTTTGCCTGACCAGCCCAACACCTTCTTGAAATCATGTGAAACTGAAAATGTCTTAATGAAAATAAAGCGAGTGGACATACTGGCATTGGACAAACAAATCAGGAGTCTTCACTTGGATCCTAATAAAACAAATACTTTGTTGAGTCGCTTTCCAAAGGCAAAAAAATCCAAAATGAAATTCATCCTCCACTAGCAGCACTCAAGAAACTCTGCATTCTCTTTAAATGTAATTTCATGTACTGTTCTGTGCAATATTCAACTTTAGGTTTTGTATGTCTGACAAATTTCCTCTGTCCATAGTTTAATAGATCATACAGATCACGCTGTGTTTCACTCCTTCATGGTGGTGTCAGTTTTTATTTCAGTCCTTACTCACCCGTCTCTCTGTAGTTCACCCTGGTGAGGAAGAGGCCGCGGGCTGGAGCAGCCAGATCATGTGGGTAGGCCAGAGAGTCCCGAGCCTCCAATACATCTTTAAACTGGGACGGTGAGAGCAGCCCCTGACCTACTGCCACCAGGGCCCCGGTCATCCTCCGCACCTGGAGTAAAGAGCCAGAGCAACAACCTTTTTCTCAGTGTGAAGTAATCACCAGCAGATGGCGCTACGTGCTCACAAGGAACTGCAACACAGAAAAAATCTACCAGACATTTAAAGACATCAGAAGAACAAACCTGCTTATAGAGAAAAGATCTACTTGTGAAAGTCAGCTCCCAGAAAGGTATGTCCCTGAAACAACAGGACAGTACAGATCAAACAAGTAGTGTTTATAAAGATAAACAGACGTGGACAAATTTGTTGGTACCCTCACCCTTACAGTTCTAAGAAACAATGCTTTATACCTTCTCTAAATAAAAGCAATAATCTCATAGAGTGAACTGATAAAACTGAAAAAAAAATAATTTCTTGTTTGTTTTACCAAATGATGTTACAATAGCCTTGATAGATTTGTTTTACTCTTAAAAAACTATAAATCACTGCATTCTAATCATGTTTCAAGCTAATTGTTTGCTAACAACTGTGATCACTTGTTGGCAGTGATTGCTGTGAAAGGTGGTGCCAAAAAATATTAAGGGTGCAATCTTTTTTGTCCAGGTCCTTTTCATTTGATTTACATAGTAAATCAATTCAAATTCATTTAAATAAAAAAACAAAAACAATGTCTCATTTGTGTTTAACATGAAATAATAATTGTTGGTGGATTTCTTTTCCAGGTCCCAAGTCTGGCATTGCCAGTGGGCGCCTCTTGCTCCCTTGGTGGGCGGTACTCAGTGGGATCTGATCCCGTCCCACCCCTTTGCTGGTGTTTCCATGACTGGCATACTTTCAGGGGTATGTGTTGTCCCTTGTGCCCCTAGGGGTGCTGCAGTCTCAGTGTCTCGGGAGCCAGATGGGGAAACATGTGCACTAGTGGGGACCATCCTCCATGATCCTGTCCTAGCACACCAACACCTGGAGCCAGTGTTTGGGGCCATCATCACTCTGGCCTCTGCCCTCGGGGCTTTCTAGACCAGCGGTTCCCAACGTTTTTTGGACTGCGCACCCAGACGTATCTGACGCACCACCAACGACGCTCCCACCCCCTGCCCCAACGTAAAGCGTTACTCTAGAAATGGCAGAGACCATGTTTATTAATTCTCAATAAAATATGATGGGTTCAAGACTGTCATGGACTAAGCAGTCAAAGCACAAAACCTCAGGTTTCAATTTTAAAAAATATGGGTTTATTTTCCCAAAAAGTGAGATTTGGCAAAGCAAATAACTGAATAATGAAATTAAAATTATAAGGCCTTTAGAGAGGTCCACAAAATATACCTGCACTGAAAATTAAGACTAAGAAAACTAGACATGAACTCAGCTAACAGACCTATCAGAATGAGACACATATAAACTGAATGATTGAAAATCCAAAGCCTGAAGCATTTATTTAGTCTGACCTGCATCATGTGTTGAGCTGCTCGGCCTGAGGCTGGAATCAGTGGAGTTAGAGCTCCCTCTGCTGGATAAACTACATTATGACATCAATTCTAAATCATCAAAGCAGTAGTAATACACATTAAGACATGTTGCGTTATTAACCCAGAACTGTCCAGTATTAACCCAGAACTGGGTTAATACTGGACTAACTAGATGCTGGGTTAATTTAACAGAGTAAGACTTTGTTGTTTATAGCAAACATTTGATTTTTACTTTACATTTTGTGACCTACAATTTGTGTTTTTTTGGCCCACATTTTGGGCTTTTTACTCAAAATGTTGTTTTTAGTCAACACCATTTGGATTTTACCTGATATTTTCCAGTATTTTGTTGTTTTAACTCAATGCAGGGTAAAACCAAACCCATCTTATATGTAGTTAGTCCCATCCTTTCCCTTAAGCTTAAAACCCAATGTTTTTACAGTGTTTTTGAAACCGAAGTTTTTATCTCAGCACATCAGAAAACACACACACTGATACTGATACATCTGTGAATGGCTGATGTCAACATTAAAATCGTCAAACTGATAAATCATATCTTAACGAACACACACTGGCCAGTACAGTGGCCGAGAGGTGCAAACCGACATTACAAAGCTTAAAACAAATTTACATTTTGGAAAATTAACAAGATGCGAAACAATTTTACAAGCGTTGAGATAATTACAACTCTAATTGATCCACTCCTGTTATAATTTCCAGGTCTACTTTGGATATGGGACGTTCCCTTTCCAGTAGAAAAGTATTTGTAATTTTGTTGTCATATGTAATGTAGGATTATTCAGTCTCATAAGAATAAAGGTGGATTGTGGTTTAGAAAGCCACTCACTGACTTATTTTTCTAAAAAACAAAATAAATAAATTATAGCAAATGTCTCCCTATTTAAAATGTACTTTATTGGAGTTAACCAAACTCGAAAAATGAATTATTCATGTGAAGTGAAAAAGAATCCCGTCTCATGTCCATTATGTCTTGAGACGCGTCTCTCCTTTATCTCTCTTTTGTTACACATTTCAATGCCATCCCTGTCTGTGTGGACAGATTTGGAGTCCGATGTGACATTCATGCCAGACATCACGTCGAGCCGGGACTCTCCTCGTGCACAGATCTGTTTAAATGTCATTTAGCGAAAACACCACTGCAGCTTTAGCTTTATGTTAAATGAGAATCTTTTTTTTTCTCCTTCATTTTGACATTTTATTTTTTCCTGATGTTTGTCACTTTCAGTGTTGAAGTCAGAGCTGTCTCTTTTTTCAGTAACTCCCAGACTTCTTATTTTGGGGAAGTGAACTGAACAAACAGGCACATGGGAAGAATTGGGTCAAATGCAAATTTGACTCAGTGCTTGCTGTCTGATTACATTTGACATGTAAGAAATGCAGAGACAGATTTATATAGCAGAGCTGTTGGTCCACAGAGTGTGAGGGACAGTGTCTTTAGATGAGAATAATCAATGCTGGATCTCATGTTACACAGTCACAGATGCAGTTCTGTGTGAGTCTGACCAACTTAACTAGACACAAGTCAGTGTAATATAGTAATGGTAAATGTCTTTCAGATCAATATTACAGCATTTTCAGAGATGTCATGAACTGTTCAGTCAGTACACTTTTTTCACAAGTCATTCTGATGTGAAAAAGTCATCTCTTCTTCTCAGTGATCTGGTGGTCCATCTGAAAATCATTTCATCATCAAGTAGATATTAGGCTTCAAAAAGAGGAAGATTTAGGGGTTAGCTTCATTGACTGGTCTCCAGTGAGATCAGCGCAGAGGTTGAGTCTCATACACGTTGAGCAACTGACTACAAGTTCAAGGATCAGACCCTCCTCCTCACTCCTCCCTTCACATCCAAATATGGTCACTTCTGGCTCCAATCAACCAACATGGTGAAGTTCAACTGGCAAAATTTTGGCTACAAGTCCACAAACCAACGGGTGATGTCACGCTTGCTGAATCCATTTGTACATACAGTCGATGGATTAAACATACATTAATTAAATGAAATACAGATAAAATAATCAGTGGTGAAAATAACTCCAAGTTGCAGGTGCAGAACGACACTAAAGGATCCACAAACAGGTGCAGTGTGTAACTTAATTCCTACTACACTATGCATATACCTCATGCATACAACCACAAATTCCTCAGCATCCTGCTTGTACTATCTCTCAAAGGCTCAATTATTTTTTTCCAGTCAGCAGATTATTTAAAAATGAATACAGACCAACAGTGAACACGTTCGTACGGTGAAAATACAGTATATCGCCCACACAGAGCTCTGAAATGGAAAGCTGTTCACTTATGTATGAAAATGAGATCAACTATTTTGGGAGGACATAAAAAAACATATCCTGTTTTTTCTGTGTCAGACGGGGACCAAAGAATTCAGCCTCACATACCACATCTCTATTTTTTAGGATCAAAAATTTAGTTCAACCTTTAGCTCTTTAATAATTCATCACTCCGTTTCTTCTCATTTTATCACCGTTACTTAGAATAGTGACCCTCATGAAATAATAAACGCACAGCTCAACTGTAGGCTTTCAATAGGACCAAAACTTGACTCAGACCAGTGCCAGCCCACTTCAGGTCATTCATGAGAATACTGTAGAGAGTAAAAGAGGCGAAAGGTCAAAATGTAACCAGATATTTTAGTGCAAATACATTTAGAAATATGTTAAAGCTTTGTAACCCTGGAGCTGGCAGCTTGTTAATGCACCACGTGTGCTGGGGTTAAGGGAGTGTGTGACATTTACTCTGAGAACTGCTAACAGTCTGGCCGTGTCCATATTGTGCACCATATTTTCAGGGCAAATAATTAATGCCATGAAAGTGTTATTTGGCATTCAGAGCGACCCCCACGGACATGTAATCTCCCACAAGCTGCCCCGCCTCCTTACTCTACTTCCCCGTCTACCTCCACTGTGGCTCATGTTGGATCCTCATTGTCTAAAGTACAAAAACTTGCTCATCACACAATCACACACACACACATTCAATAACACACACTGTGTTTGTACCGGTGTGATCTTAACAGCTGGACATGTTTTGTTGCTCTGATAACAAAAGGGACATCCTTTGCAGTGAGACGTCAGATATATTTTACATAAAGAAGGATGGGAAAGCAGCTACAAAGTATAATAATTAGTGAGCTTTACAAGTGCTGATCTGTAGTTTTTTAAACTTCCAGCACAGACTGTATACAGAATGGACAAAACTAACATGACATCATCAATTGGTTTGTGGACTCGGGTGTTTTGCAGTTGAACGTCGCCATGTTGTTTTTTTGGAGCCAGAAGTGACCATATTTGGAAATGAAAAGAGGTATGAGGAGACTGGTCTGACCTTTTACCTTAAAATACTGCCCAATGTGTGAAACTCGAGTTGATCACGCTAACTCTCTGTTAAATCTTCCTTTTTTGAAATCTACTTAAATGATTTTCAGATAGACCACCAGATCACTGAGAAGAAGAGTTAACTTTAGGTAATCACATCAGAATGACTTGTGGAAATAATGTATTGACTGAGAATTTAATGACTGAAAATAAGCATTTTTGAACTAAAGTCAGTTGAGTTTTTTTCTAGTGAACAATGGTGGCACTCTTTTTGTTTTTTTTGCATTTCCGCATCAGCTTCATTTTTAAATACCTGTTTTTGCTGTGGAAACAAGCACTTTTATTGTGATATATCAAACTTGTAAACAAACAGTGGCGTATTTGCACATTCACAGAGTAAATGTCACTTACACAACACCTCAGTGGTCACAAGGTGCAATGTATTGTTTTCCTCTTATTCAGCTATTCACACAACAATGGTGGCAGAGGTGCTCACCTCACTGTGGGATCCTAACCCACCAATCTGCCACCTGGGCCACAACCATCTCGGTTCAGTAAAGTTTCTGGTCACTAAGCAAACATAAATTCAATATTTATTTTCCTTTTGCACAGTTTTTAGTTTCCAAACAAACTCCCGAGGACCTCCTTTACAGCTAACTGTGTCTGCCATTTGCATCCAGGAAGGTAGTACACAGAGGGAGTTCGAGCTTTGCTGCTGAAAAGTATTTTTCTGCCTAACAACAATTTTTTGAAAATGTCATTTGATATATTTTTAATGTAAAATATCAGTTGTAGCCACTTTAAAAAACTTTAAAGCATTGCTGATCAATAATTTATACTCATAATGGATAAAATTACTGGGTGCAGTATACAGTGGGGTTGCTTGTAGTGATGAACCCGCACAGACCCTGTTCACACCTGGTCACACTCAGATGTGTCCCAGCTGTCCACTTGTGATCCCATCACCTGAGATTATACAACCAAATCTGAACAACCTAAAAAAAGAAAAACTGCACGAAGCTGTAAAAAAACAAACAAACAAACAAAAAACCCCACATATGCTCCCTGATCAGCACCAGACAACAGACAAAGACTTGAGCTAATGCTAAAGTTTGAGCATCTGCTGGGTGAGGGACTAAATAAAAAAGTTATTTTGAGCCATCACCAACTTTATAAGCTGATGCAGCCTCCATTTATTTACCTGTGGAAGTGTGCATGTGTAAAGGAGCTTCCTGGTTGTATGGCAACCACATCCATCGTCCTCACAGGGTTTTTAAAAGGCATGTCAGAGTTGACTGCCCTGAAGCTGCTGAAATCATGAGTCCCAACCAGCAGGGCCGCAGCCTCACGCATGGCTTTCATATCCAGCTCCCTGAAGAGAGACACAATTGAGGGAGAGGTAAGAAAAAAACAATACATTTAGTTGTAAAAACAAGAAACAGACTTATGGTGGTATCAACCAGAGACCTGTCCAAACAGAGAGGTCAGGCTGAAGTGTTCAGGCCTGTTTTCAAAGTAGAATGATTTATTGGTGGACTTATATAATATGAACAATCTGAGGGACAATGCCACATGAGAGAGCGGAGCATGTCGGCGAGCGGCTCATTTAAGGTGAAGAGAGCGAGAGATTCTCTCCAGTTTCATGCTTCTGTCGCTGCTTAAATATGATCTGACAGAGAGAGAGGGCGGGAGGAGGGAGAGATGCAGCGAGCGGGGACATGGAGGAGTGTGCTGAATGTCTGACTAATTAAATTCTTAATGGGCTCATTTAAAATCTCGAACATAAGAGTTGGTCATGAATGAAGAGATGATGAACATGGTAAACATTTTACTGGCTAAATATCGGCATGTCACCAGGCTTTTGTTAGCATTAGCAATACAAGAATAGAAAAGTCATGATCAAAATACTGTTTAGAAGATAGAGTTTGACATAAAATAATGATTTATGGGAATGTCTAAAAAATACAGAGTTCAAACAACTAAGATATCTATCTCTGAAAATCCCCCATTATGGACAATTTCATGGAGGCTGCCGTCTTAAATGTGCCATATAATGTCTTCTGATTGGTTGAAATGCTCTGACATCACCTGGGCTCAGCATGTAGAAGTTACATATGGTGATTTAGACTGGATCATGGCAGCCCAGTGGTGGCATTAGGATTGTCAAACAAAACTTCTCACAACTGTTTCATAAATAGTCAAATATGCCTAAAATTTATTTTCATGAACTCTTACTATTACAGCTATCAACTGATGTATGTATGTAGGTTGCATGTAATATCCCTTTTAAGTCAATATAGGACTGTTTAAATAATGCAAAGCCGCATGCTGGACATTTTGTTTACCTTTAATTAGTTTGCCATGTACAGTTTACATTCTTGTTTGCTAATTATTATTATTTTAGCAAGTTATTTATGGAGAATAAACATTAAAAGGCAAGACAATTAACTAACCACTAATGAACAAACCAGCTGACTGACATACTGAAAAAAAAAGCTAGATATTCTGTAGTTCCAGCATCTGACATGTAAGCATTTGCTCTTTAAGTCTGTTATAACACTATATGCCAATAGCTTTCAAATGTTGGCCCCACAAACAGACAATTCACACATCACCTTGGATTTTGTAAAACTATGACAGGCATTGTGATTTGCTTTCACTATTTTCTGACATTTTCTAGACATTTTTAGTTATAAGTGTTTAAAATGCTGCTTTATCCCAAAAATATCTATATTTCAGTTTGAAGCTCTGATATGATTTTTTTTTTTTTATCCAAGAAAGAGTGAAGAGACTGCTTAAGGCACGCAATCAATGCCTCAGTAAATTTTTAAATTCTACTGTAATGTGATCACTGAATTTCAACGCTCAAACAATCTAAAAACAAAAAGCGAAAGGATGCGACTCCTATTTCTTGCAGTGGGAGAGACGGAGCGGCTGTGATGACGAGGGAGAGGCAGATCAAAGAGAGAACGGAGAGACGCTGCTGAGGCAGAGACGCTCAGGGGTGAGAGGACGAGATGAATGCTGAACATGAGAGAGGGATAACGAAGCCGACGCCGCAGAGAGAAATTAGGGAAGGATGGAGAATGGAAAGAGATAGAGGAAAAAATTAAGTGGCGAGAAAGAGAAGGCAGAGAGAGAGAGAGAGAGAAGAAAAAAAACCACACAGTCAGGGTAAAATGCGTGGGTGTTGTTCTGCATGTGTATAAGCCTGCAGCTTATCTTGCCCTACTTTTCCCCAAAAAAGTGAAGAGAGAAGAGCAAGACAAATGCTCCAACATACACTCTGAAATGTTTTTCTTCATGCTCCCTCCTTCTAATCACAGCTAAAAGAACATCGTCTAAGCTTCCAAGCCCTCAACATTTCATCTCCATCCCTCTTTTTACGCTCTGTCCATCCTGTCTCCTCCACTCTCTCTCCCTTCTCCTCCTTTGTTTGTTTTTGGGATGTCAGCTCAGATAAAAACACTTTGGTTGACTGTCCCTAATTTGCAGTTCCGGCATGGCACATGTGGATTATTCATGTGTTTAACGTGCCATTGTTTCTGCAAGGCTTGATATGAGCTTATTGTGAGTGTGTGTGTGTGTGTGTGTGTGTGTGTGTGTGCGCGAGTGTGTGTCGTGCGCTGAGCTTTAGCCTGAGCTCGATTTCTATTTTTCATCATCCACGCTGAAGGAAAGGAGGATAAAGAGACGTGTGTGAATGAAGGGAGGGGTGGTGCATAAACTGGTGTAACTCACATGTTACGAAGACCCCAGCACAGATTGTACTCTGTGAGGGGAAGCAGAGAGTGGTGGGAGAGTCCCAGCCCTATTCTGTAGACGTAGGTACGAGACTGGGCACGGTAACGGGCATGGAAGTCATCGGGAACACGGCGGGCGTGGGTGATCCTGGAAAGGAGAGCAGACGAGCAGTTGGAGTGAGAGCTAGGATCTATTCAGGCCTGAAAAGCTGGAAACTATATCTGAAACTATAATGGGTAGTAATTTCTAATTTATCATGCTTATTAATAGAACATGCAGCTCATGTTTTACACAGAAGTCTTCTGTTATTGTACTGTAGCAAAGAAGGTATTCTATAAAGCACAAAATATAGTGTTAAAGCCCCCTACACATGTCTATGGTCAGTGTTTTCTTCACCATACAGAAGGATTTACGTGAGTTTGACACTAGAAGACTGTTTTAAAATTCATCTGATGAAAGTGGAAAGTTTTCGTTTTGTGTGAGTACCTAAACTAAAACTGGACGAAGCAAGCGTGATGTCACACGTTGGTTTGTGGACTTTTGAAGCCAGGAGTTTGGTGTTTGAACGTCGCCATGTCGGTTGTTTGGAGCCAGAAGTGACCATATTTGGAAATGAAGGGAGGAGCAAGGAGGCGGATCTAACTCTTGAACCTAAGGTTGAGAATGTAAATGAGACTTGACTTCAGCGTCCATCTCACTGGAGACAAGACCTGTCAATCAAGCTAACCATGTCCCTAAATCTTCCTCTTTCTGAAGCCTAGTATCTACTTAATGATGAAATGGTTTTCAGATAAACCACCAGATCACAGAAGAAGAAAAACTGACTTCAGCTCATGACATCAGAATGACATGTGGGGAAACAACAAATGTATTGATTGAGTGTTTTATAATAGAAAATTACGATTTTTTAATTGAAGTCAATTGGAGTCAGTGTGTTTTTGAAGCGAGCGCCTAGTGGCCGTCAGGAGTATTGGACTTTTTTGCACTTCCTCATTATCCTCATATTTGTACCCCACTTGCTTGGTCCTTTTTTTTTTTTAATGTACAATATACGGTATACGTGAGCTTGCGGTAAATTTGGACTCCAGTTGGCACCTTACACCAATGAGATGTGAAAAATTGAAGCATCAATTGTATCTACACTAAATACTGTGATATAAAAGACATTGTTCATATTTTCATTTCAAAAGTAAAACCATGCATATTCACACATTCAGAGGGAAGAAACATATGTGCCATTTTAAGAAATCTAACTACATTCACTGAACTTAAATTATAAACATTATAACAGAGTATTTTCATATCTCTCAGACGTCTGGAGGTGATCTGTTAACATTTGACGTCGAGCATATGTTTAGACACAAACTGAAAACCAAACCGTGCTACATTTCTTCCTCCAACTGAAGCAGTCCCCAAACACAGATGGTGTTAATGCTCTCATTTGTACTGCCAGCAAGAAAAACTGTGTATAAGTCATTGTCCAAAATGCCAACATTGCAGCTTTTCACACAAAGGCACACCCGAGTCCTAAAAGGGCTGCCAAGAGCCCTGAAAAGCCAAGTGCTTATGGTAACACAGTTAGCATCACAACAGACTCACAGGCTGAGGCTGTTTGATGTGATTCCAGCCGGATAACACAGGACACTTTATGTATCTGTGCACACAGAAGCACTGAGGCAGCGATGGATGTAATAACTCTAAAGCGTTTGATCGATTGGTGATGCTGTGTCACACCTTAAAGTAAACAGTAGAATATCACTGGTATTTTTTCAATGGAAGTTCTATACTCACAATTAAATTACTCTACTGCGTGAAAACTGTTCTTGCTGAAACAATCAACCACATTGTGTTCAGTAATGAAACGCTTACAGAGAATGTGAACAAAAAGTGCTTGAATATTTTTGGTTTGTTTTCATTCCATTCTCTTGTGATGATTGGGTCAAAGTGGCTGTAGAAGAATCCCAGTTGACACATGGACGTGGTGCTAGTTCTCCTCAAGCCTGATGCTGCAGCGATTATGAAAATGTCTTGAATCTTTAGGAATATGTTCAATAATTTATTGGCAGATTCTATGAAAATCCACTATTACTAATGAGCCAACACACAGTATTGAGCAGGTCTTTCCTTTTTGCTTTACTCCAGTGTCCGTTATGAGCTGCAATCAAAGTGAATCAGTAACTAAAGCGCGAGTTGGCTGCCACACTCTTGGCTCCGTGGGGCTCCACGTGGATGCAGCACTGCTAATGCTAGCATGCCAACATGTTAAAAAGGCAATGATAATATTTTAATTTTACACAGATGCACTGCACGCCATATTCAGCAGCTTAAATAATGGTGTTTCATTCTAATATTCACTGTTTAACACTTGACCACAATGGTGGCCCCACCAGCTAAACACCAATGTTTCCATCCACTGGGCAAAGCTTCAAGCTTCTTCTTGTAAAGTGATCAAAACGCTGACACGTACTTCACACAAGTGATTAATAAAGTAAAATGTAATAATAGTGTAATAAGTCAAAATGTCATAATGTAATAATACAGTGACACAGAGGGAATGCTTCATGCTTACATCTGTACTGAAAGAACAAAGAGTTGCAGCCAGCTGCATCAGTGTGATTGTGACTGCACAAAGCACATTGGCACCCTATAGTGTTGGTCCACACATGTTTGTGTCTGCACACAGAGTATGCAGTCAGTGCACTCATGCATGTGTCTGTTGTGTGTTTGAGAACGTGGGAGATGACAAGTGATGGTGGCATGGAAGCGTGCGAGAGTATGTGGAACTATGAGAACAATGGTGATCAAGTGCACACATCACATGTATGTGCCCATGTGCTTTGGTGTCTAAGTGTGTGTGTGTGAGTGCGCCGGTGCACAATCAGAGAAACTAGGTTACGTTTCCAAGGGGAGGAGATTGGGTGTGACACGTGGCAGAGGAAACCCTTGCGTCTGCCTTCAGCGGCTGCTCCAATGTGAAGTGACAGCCTTGGCTTGGCCCCCAAACCACACACACATAAAATTTTCATAAGCAGTGTACAAAGCATGGCCTCACACATTTGGGAACTGGGGCATTGTTTGGCATGGCACCATTTTGCTATTCAGCAGTTTCCCCTTATGGGAAAAGAGCTGTTCATTTTAAGCTAATTGAGGCGCATTTTCACAGCAGCACAGAAGACAAGCAAAGCACAGGCAGAAGAAATATTTTTTACAGTGTGCAGTCTATGTTTAAATCTTGACTTGGCTCTCTATTGAAGGAGGCAGCAGACCAAAGACACAAGCCAAAAGCCATATTGTGATTGTTGCTGTAATAACTCTTTGGTTACCACTTCCCTCTGCACAAGATGGGAAAAGATAGTTTGTGGTGTCAAATTTTAATGACAAATGAAGAATAAGAACTTCTATCCAGTCCATAAACTGATAATAGAAATAGACAAAGCAAGTGGGGCTCAAAATTGAGGCCAATGCAGACGTGCAAAAAAATGTGCAATACTCCCAACAGCCACTAGATGCTGGCTCCAAAAAACTCTGGCTCCAATTGAATTCAATTCAAAAATGGCCATTTTCTATCATCAATCAATCATTACATAGTCAGCACATTTTTTGCTACAAGTCATTCTGATGTCATTAGCTAAAGTTAATTATTCTTATTACTGATCTGGTGTTCTGGTGGCTTCAAAATGAGGAATATTTAGGGGCGGGGTTAGTTTGATCAACAGGTGTGGTCTCCTGGGAGACTGGCACTAAATATGAGGCTCATACACATTGGACAGTGTCCTCAGTTCAAGGGTTAGACCTGCCTCCTCACTCCTCCCTTCATATCCAAATATGGTAACTTCTGGCTCCAAACAACCAATATGGTGACATTTAAATGCTGTTTTCTGGCTTCAAAATTTGAGTCCACAAACCAACAGGTGACGTAATGCTTGCTTCCTCAATTTCTATATACAGTCTGTGATCCAGTCTGAACACACAGTGTGTTTGTGAATGAGCACTGCTGATGGTTGAATATTTTTTAGGCAGATGACTCAAGATTAATATTTTTACTAGACTCCTTTTATTCTTATTTCCATCTATCACAGTTTCAAAATCCGCAAAAAAGAAAACGGGCCAAGGCAAAAGTTTGGACACTCTGCAGGTTTAGTACTCAGTAACACCTCCTTTGGCGAGTATCACAGCTTGTAAATGCTTTTTGTAGCAGCGAGGAGTCTTTCAATTTCCTGGCTTCAAGTTCTGTGAGGTTCTGTGGTTGTCTTGCATGCACTGCTGTTTACAGGGTCTATCCATAGATTTTCTATGATGTTGGGTCAAGGCTGTTTTTGTTTAAACAGGTAGGGGCTGTTTTATGTGAATCCGTTCTTCCCTCTACTTGTGAGATGTTCTCCATGCCACTGGCTGCCCCATGCATGATCCTTCAACCTCCCCCTTGGCTTCATCACTCCACAGCACTTGTTTCCTAAATGCACACGACGAAGAAATGGTTTTATTTTGATAATTCTTTCATGAGGATCGTATGCGTGCAGGTGTCACTGCACATTAGCACCTGCTTAACTCTTCCTGTAGGTTTATTGCATTCCATTGAGATTGCAGGGTCTTTTTTTTCTAGAAGTCCATTTTTTATTTACATTACAAACTGAAGAACCGTCTAACGCAAAACAGTTTTGCTGTCTTCTTGTCCTCAATTAGATATTCACAATAACACAAGCATGCTCACAGACTGTATAGAGAAATGGTTGAAGCAAGTGGGGCACAAAAATGAAGACAATGTGGAAGTGCAAAAAAGTTCAATACTCCCAACGCTCACCAGACACTGGCTCCAAAAAAACTCTGGCTCCAATTTACTTTAATTAAAAAATTCACCAGTTCAATCATGAACTACTTAGTCAACATGCTTTTTTTTGTACAAGCCATTCTAATGTAATTTGATGTAAAATCAACATTAAGTAGATATTAGGCTTCAAAAAGAAGAGGATTCACGGGCGTGGTTAGCTTGATTGACAGCTCTTGTCTCCAAGGAGACTGGTGCTGAATTTGAGCCTCATACACATTCGGCAGTGACCTTGGTTCAAGGGTTAGACCCGCTACCTCACTCCTCCTTTCATATTCAAATATGGCTCCAAACAACCAACACGGTGACGTTCAAATACCAAACTCCTGACTTCAAAATACTAGTCCACAAACCAACGGGTCATGTCACGTTTACTTCGTCCATTTCTATATAAAGTCTATGTGCGTGTCCAAAGTTTTCATGCCACTGTCTTTCCATTCAGCTACATGATTGTATCGGTGTGTGTGTGTATGTGTGTATTTGTGTATTAATGGATGCTATAGACCAAAAAGCGGAGCAGGGATAATCCTGTCTAACCTTCTCTCTGCAGGTTTAGGGATTAGCAGGATGCTGGAAGCTTTCCTTTCCTCCGTCCTCTCTTCTCTGTGCATTTCCCAAATGGCTCATTCTGTTTTACACTCTCTTCATTCAGTGTGTATCACGTTCTGTTTGGCGCTATTTACCTTTCACTCTCTTTCACTGACTGACTCCCTTTTAACTGTTACCATCTGCACCTTCATCTATCCATGCCTCTCATTTGTCCTTCTCTGTTTGCACCTCTTTGCTTCTGTTCTCCCCTCAACAAATCAATATGCACACCACAGCAGTCTGAACTCAAGTAGATGTAAGTAATCATGGCTCAGATGTGTAGTAAGGCATTACAAGGAGGAGCTGAAGCAAAGCACAATGAGAAAACAGGAGATAGAACAAACAAGATCTCCTAACACTATCTGAGGATGCGTTTTTCCTCTGAATGAATTAGTGGAAAAAGACAAGTATAAACAAACTGCTGGACCACATGTTAAGCTCAGTTATGCTCCCATAACTTCATACAAATTAGAATAAACTGAAAAAACATAAATAACATCAACAATTTTCTTTAAAATGCAATTAATTTTTCGACTTGCCAGATTTACCAAGTTGGCCATTACACCTGCTGAAAAACTGCCTGTTCTTCTTGTGTCTGAAAAATGCTCCAAGATGAATCTGGGACTGATCACATGCCTCCCGGATGGTACTGACACTTGATAAGAATCTAAACATCACCTACCTAAAACTGTGTACAGTCAAGATCACAAGTATTTGGACAATTCTCTAGATTTTTTTCATCAGCACATTCAATTGGAAGTATCACGCTGAGTTTGAGCAGGGTTGTTTGATACGGGCCTCTAAAAGTAATGTACACTTGGCTATGAAATCTTTCTTGAGCAAGTGAGTGTTGTTTTTATTCAATGTTAATGCACAAAATGACTCAAACGGCTCAGAGCTGACAGAGGGTGGAGCCTGAGGAGGAGCTCTCTGTTGGTATGAGGAGTAAAGGGGTAAGCGTACAGGCGAAGAAGATAATTCAAAGTTTGATCAGAGAAATAACACAAACTAGTCAGTTTCTTAAAATCAACCGTTTTAAAAAGCAGAGGAGATATTAACTTAATGTAACTGTGTTATATAAACAAAGCTCTTTTTATGGCCATCACTGGATTTCCAGATGAAATCTCTTGTGTATTCTGATGTCTCAGTTTTTGAAAAAACAACAAAAAACAACAACAACAACAACAACAACAACCAAACACTTTCACAGCTCACAAGCAAACAACACTATCAAAAATCATAAAAACATTTATGCCTTACAATAAATGATGAAGAAAATGTTAGTGGGATCAATCTGGAAAACAACTTCACAACTAACGAATCATTGGTGATGTGTATGGAAGCGTACAAGATGTACAACTACATAACCCTGTGATACATTTAGCCCCCTGTGAGGAGATACTGTGCTCACCTCTACTGCTGACTGCCCAGGATCATGAAAGTCCAACCTGAGGAAGCCAGACTCACCTGATCTGCTCTGTCCTGAGGTGAGAATTGAGAGCCTGAACAAGAATGTCTTCAGTAAAAGGTGGCTTGTCATTGGTGCGTTGGAGGTCAAAGTGGGCAGAGTTAGAGAGGGCGTGGACACCTGTGTCTGTTCTGCTCGAGATTGACAGAGATACTGTGTTGAGTGGCCTCAGTCTTTGCATTGCATCCTGCACAAAAACACAGAGAGAACAGCGGAGATATAAAAAGCTCTCGGTTGTTGAAAAACCTGTGAAAATCACTTTAACCACAAATAGAGGGACAAAAGTAAGTGAGTAAAGTTACATCAAAACTAAGAAGAGAGACATTAAAACAGAGCTGTCACCAGCAGCATGATGCCACAAGAAAGTCCTTCAACTTTTAACTGTGTTATCGTGTGTGTCTTGTTTTGTAATATATTTCTGGGGATTTTATATTAGAAACACAGTAATAAACACAGACAGTAGAGTAGAGAGCTGATAGGAGTAAAAAAGAGTGACAAGCAAAGACATCCAACAAAAGTCCCCAGCTGGAACCAGGAACAATATTTTATGTAGTTAACCCAGCTTAACCCCCATGGCCACGAGGGTGCTACAGGGTATTAGGTACCAGTGAAAAGGTATTAAGAATCATGCTATAAAAAGAGAAACCATTTTCTTAATCAGTCCCACGAATCATAGGGTCAAAGCATCATTGACCTTATGGTCGTTCATGGTTTAGTGAGAAAAACTGGGCCTCAGTAAAGTGACTACAACAGGCCCACAGCTGTCTGCTTTCCCATTTCTTCTGTCTTTTTTCACAGTGCTAAGAGGTGCGTGCAATTTTCTTATTCATCTTATTTATATAGCACATTATATTTGTTTTACTATTGTCACTGTCTTCTTGAAAAAAATTGCTTTGCTCCGCTCTAACCAGGATCTGAGCAACTAATTTCAATTGAGTTATGTACTATGTATCATGAATGACAACAAAAAAATCCATGAATCCTTGAACATTCTGGCTTATGTGATTAGTTAGTAGTAATAATTGAGTTACAGTAGATTTGTAGTAGGCACCACATTCCAGTCATCTGTGAAATGCTTGTTAGAAAACATTTTTTTAGGATAGAGCCATGTACTGCCAGAAAAGTAAAGGATGCTGCTTCCCATCAGGGGATGGAAAATATATCCTTTATGTATCAATATTTTTACATTGTTTATGTTTTTTTTTTTCTATTTTTTCCATTTAACAGTAGTAGCTCTTGCATCCTGTCCCTGCCCTTACATAGGTCAAACAGAGTAAAACTTACCTCCAAGTGGTCCTGGACCCCCCTCTTTCCTTGTTCTCGTTGATGTGGAGGCACTTTCACTGCGCCACTGCAGAAATAAAAATAATCATAATAATTCAATAACATTATTATAATCATTACACGCGTTCAAATGTAGCCCCACACCCTGCACGGTAACCTACTTGTATTTTGTTCCAATGTACTGAAAGAAGATGAGGTAACGTGCCTGGTTACGCATGGTGTCTCCAGGTGTGTGTGAACTTTGCTCAGGTTCACCAAAGTAAAACGATACAGTGAAGAATAATTTCACGGGTCCAGCTTAAGATCACACAACGACTTTGACAGAGCTCTGGTGCAGCGGTCATGTGTTTGGGACTGAACACGTGCGACTACACAACACAACCCGGTTAGAGGTTTAGTTTGTAGTCTGCACACACTCCGGTCACACAGCTTCTCTGCGGGCTAGTGTTTCATTTCTAATTCGATACAAGAAGCCACATGAAAGTCTTGTGTCAAGTAGCTGTAGTAACTAGTATGTCGCACAAGATATACGACATGTGCGTATCCCTCCTGTAGCAGTATATTTAAACACACGCTGTCTGCACATGCGCGGGACATAACATATACATTTAGTACAACAAACTGCACAATACAATTATAAACATTAGCTTAAGGTTAACCATTTTTTCTGTATGTTTGGGCAATGACCGTTTAAAAGCTTTAGTCCCGGTTGTCGCGTTTTGATTGCGTCATAATAAACTGAGGGGTGTATCTCGTTGGCCCCGCCCCCTACCCAGCCGCAAAAATCATCTCTCTGAAAAAGCCATTGAACCAGATACTATGTAAATGCGGGAGATGGTTCAGCTGCAAGTGGACATAACACTGGCAACAAGAGCAACCGGTTCAACACCAGTGGAACAGACAAGTCGAACAGAAAGAAGAACTGACGTCATCTTTTAATTTTAATAAACTCTTCTTTTATTTCATTGTATTAGAATAAATAGATGGATATCAATACTTGCATTATTAACTTCAAATGTTAGATACACCTTAGCTAAAACTGTCTAATGCTTTAAACGTTGTGGATATGTGCTTTTTTGTAGCATTATTAAGGAAGTAGCTCATATTAAAGGGTGGTAATATTTATTTAGTAAGCCTTAATTAGGGTTTAGCATGTAGGTGGGTTAGAAGTTTGGCTGTTTTTGACCATTTTAAGAAATAAAACTGACACAAACAAACTTTGCCTTTCTAAAGCTTATTCTACATGTGTTTCATAGTATAGCCTATTTTCTGTAACATAAGTTAAAGTCTGTATGTTTTGTATTTCCCTTAGCTGCACCATTACCCTTGGGGGCAATAACGTTTGAGCCAATATCAATTACAAGTACTTTTAAAGCTTAAATTTTGCAGTAATCATTATTAAATGAGATATTACCTCATAGTATTGAATTGTTAAGATATGTTGTTTCTAATCTTATCCACACCTATATGCTGGATTGTTTTAACCCACAACAGGGTCAATGTTGGACTAAGTACAAGCTGGGTTAATTTAGCCCAGTGAGATCTAATGTTTTTAATGTTGGATAAAACTACAAAATGTTGGGGTAAAACATTAATAGCCTATGTTTGGTACAAACTACAAAATATTGGGTACAAACTACAAAAATTGGGTAAAAATGGCAAAATGTTGGGTTAAAAAATTAAAAAGTTGAATTAAAACAATAATATCTATCTATCTATCTATCTATCTATCTATCTATCTATCTATCTATCTATCTATTCCCACAGTCTTGTTACAGGAGGTGGTGTCCACTGTGCGCTCTCCTCTCCTCTCCCTGTCTCCACGGTGCAGCTACGCCTCTCGCCCGCCTCAGCAGCAGCGGCAGCAGTGTAGTAGTAATCTGCCTGCCGCGCACTCAGCTCGCATTTTGTGTCACGGTGCCACCGGGAGAGGGGCGACAGACTGCTGCGCGTCAGGGGATACCAGTCACCATCCGCACGGTTCAAGCGACATCCCGCCGCGGGCAATGACATTAGCAGACTGAGGTGGGGGAATACACGAGAAAACGCAAAAATGACGGTGGACTTTGAAGAATGTATAAAAGATTCACCCCGATTCAGGTAAGGTTGCTCTTCTCAGGCTCATCACAGCGGTGCGCAAAAATGGCACACCTTCTTTTACAAGATTTTTTTTCTTTTTGGACGGGGACTCTTCGCTCCTGCGGAATCTGTATTGGCATCAACAGGGTAAATGAAGAGGGGTAATATTTATTGTCTGATTCGACATGTGTTCAACGGCAGGGTTGCGTTTCTTTTTCCCCCCTTTTTGCATTTCTGTCCACATCTTCATTCACTGATTTTTTAAAATGTCATTATTTGCTTCATGGTTGAGATATTCATGCAGTGTGATTCATGTCCTAGAAGACCAGATCAGTGTCTCCTGAGTGTCGGTTTGGTTTGTGAATGTGGGTTGAAAATGAGCTCAGTGTAGTGTGTGAGAGGAGGGACACTCATTGCCACGCACAATGAGGATCCATTTTACTTGAATGTTAAATTCTTAGTGATTTTTTTTAGGCCTGATGTCATGTCTTAATTAATGCTCCAATAAAAGGCACTCCTTCATTGTGGCCTTATTGATCCCCATGTGAGTGTTGCAGCTTGGCACACAGTGTGGGTGCAGTCCTGTCGTTTAGTGAGGGGCCTGCAGTCACCCAGCATGTCTCTGTCTGCATGTTGGAGAGGAGATGCCCTTGCAGAGGCAGCAGCAGCAGTAGTGGCCTGCATGGTGAGCAGGCAACGGGGACAGAAGTACACGCTCTCTGCGGGGTCTGGAGCTCGTATCCCGGGCACGAGTCCAGCTGTTGGGCCCCTTGCCTGCCCACCGGAGGGTTGTAGCTTTTACTCCGTCCACGTGCCAGTCTGGCTGCACTCCTGTGCAGGCCGGTGGGAAAGAAGCAGAGGAGACTCTAGCAACATGTAGGCCAGGGATCCCCTGTTAACTATGTCAGTGAGATGGGTTTCAGATTTGTGGTAGAGTGTCATCTGCTCAGTGTTTTTACTAAAAAAGCAGCAGACTGTGCATTTATTCTGTTTATAGACAAATAAATTGCATTGCATCTGGTAGTTCTGTCTTCTCTTCTGTTTCTCCATGTCAGCGTCTGTTGCCTGTTTGCTTTCTGTTCTCTGTGTTTGTCATTTTGTCTCTTCCTTCACTTCCTCTCTCTCTCACTCACAGAATTCACCCTGTTTGTTGTATATGTCCACAGACTACCAGATAGTCATTTCAGTGAGCAAGCAGACAGCGAAATAAAATAAAGAGGCCAATGGGGCACAGCCATCCAATCTGCTCTTTAAATCCCACCTCAGAGGTGATGGATGGCTGGGACAGAAGGTCAGGAAGAGAGAGGCAGTACACATTCGAACACTTCCCTCTTTCCTCTCCTGGTTCATGTTCCCATGATCTTATGAAGACTGTTGTTTGGAAAATTCCACCAAGAGAAAGGAAGGCTGATGTTGCTGTTTCCTTGGATTATGGAAACACGTAATGGTGTGTAATACTATAATTATGATGAAGATGATGAGCGAGGTCAATGTGTCCTTCATATACATATAGCTGTGATGCTTTAAACATGTTGGATCCATCTTTGCTTTAACACGGCTGTGAAGTCTGGTTTTGATCATATGCGGGATCTGATGTTAAGCGAAGCTTGACAGAACTTGTCTTTCATTGCTGTGTTTACAGGACATGAACAACACGATTTCACTGATATTAACACGTTCACCTGATTTAGTCAGCACCATGAACTGTATAGGAATGGACGAAGCAAACATGTCACCCGTTGGTTTGTGGACTCGCATTTTGAAGCAAGGAGTTTGGTATTTGAACATTGCCATGTTGGTTGTTTGGAGCCAGAAGTGTCCATATTTGGATTTGAAGGGAGGAGTGAGGAGGCGGGTCTGACTCTTGAACTTGAGGTGTCCAATGTGTATGAGACTCAACTTTACCGCCAGTCTCATTGGAGACCAGACCTGTCAATTAAACTAACCACACCCCTGACTCTTCCGCTGTTTGAAGCCTAATATCTAATGATGAAATGATTTTAAGATGGACCACCAGATCACTGTAAAGAATAATTAACTTTAGCAGACCGATGACATAAGAATGACTTATTGAATCAAAAATTATTGATTGAGTATTTCAGAATAGAAAATGATGATTTTTCAATTGAAGTCAATTGGAGCCAGCATCTAGTGGCTGTTGGGAGTATTGCACTTTTTTTCACACTTCTGCATTGGCCTCATTTTTGTGCCCGACTTGCTTCATCCATTTATATATGTATAATCTATGGTTAACATATTATAAGAACAGCACCCATGATACTTGTATGAATTAAAACACACATTGCATCCTCCAGAAACTGTCAGAAATAGTTGTATCCAGCGCACTGCCTTATATCAGGACACAATGATAGAAGAACTACTGAAAATAAAGGCAGGATTGTCCAAAGGGCAAGTTCATGTGACACGACCATGCTAGTGAAAGTGACGACAGTGACAGTAAATAAACTTGAGGACAGAGTGCACCGCCAAGGGCATCTGCCTAGTACGATGTTTTGAATGAAGATCATGTGTGTGTCCCTGACAGGCTCTTTTCACTGTTTATTAGCTCCACAATCTCAATACACCCTGAATGAATGCTTATTTCAATAAGGGCTGCAGGCCTGTTGCCTGACTTAGCCAGATAATTAAACACTGTCACTGTAGAATTTTCCATTATATTAGAGGGTGTTTCAATTAAGCTGTCCTCCTGGTTGTGTCATTTTGGAGAAAACGAAGAGGGGAGAACCAGTCCTGTCTGTCTTCCCACACATGGAGCTGAAGCAGCTCACACACCTCCTCTCACTGCAGGTCTGAACTTGTGTCACTGTGTGCGCGTGATTGGGTAAGCATGAAAGAATTTTTAAAGTATGCCTGTGTATCTGGAACACACATCTTCTTCCTTTGCTGTCTTTCTCAGATGTACTGTGTACTAAACTCTGTGTCTCTGCCCTGCCTGTTATTCAGCCATCAACTGCCGCATCCATTCATTCATTTTCTCTAACAAAACATGTGATGATGCCTGTGTAGGGTGCACCTGCCCACAGTTGTAGGCAGTAAGTGGTTGTAATCTGATTTCGGTGAGGCATATCACTTTGGTTTTTGGCTTGTCTATACACTTGGTTATCTCGCTTGAGGGTTTTATTGTATTTTGAGGGACAACTTTGCACTGGAGTCATTATAAACTAAAAATTAAACTTTTGCCTTTTGATAAGCAGTGCTAGGCATAGCACATTACCAAACACACACACATTGCTGTTTTTGTGTGACACCATAGACTGTATAAAGAGGAGAGTTAGGAGGTGGATATAACCCTTGAACCTGAGGACACTGCCCAGTGTGTGTGAGACTTGAGTTCAGTGCCGGTCTCCTTCGAGACCAGACCTGTCAATCAAACTAATCACCCCCTAAATCTTCCTCTTTTTGTAGCCAGGAAAATGACAGTTTTTGAGTTGAAGTCAATTGGAGTCAGAGTTTTTAGCGACCAGCCTCCAGTGGCCGTCGAGAGTATTACATATTTTTGGTCTTCCACATTGGCCTCATTTATGAGCCCTGGTGGCTTCGTCCATTTCTATATACAGATACAGTGTGTGTGATACCCACCCACTAACAAACAAGTGTAACACAATAACATGGCAAAAACACCTCATGGAAATACCTTTAAATGTATTTAATGTATTACCTTGTTGTTGTACAACTTCTATTTAGCCCTCTCATTGACGGCATTGTTGTGATATAAGTATTCATATGCATATGGGCGGGGGTGAGCTGTTGCCTAGCAACAGTTGCTGTAAGTGAGACAACTGCGAGCTGGAAGAAATGAGGACAGAGAATTTAAGAATGGAGGAGTAGAGTGGGTGCTTTGATAAGGCACTGTGACTATTTAAAATCTCACTGGAAGAGATGTTTTATTTTACAAAGTCACTTCTGTCCAAAAGCAATTTTTGTGTGTTCAGCTGGGAGTTTACAGATCTGGAGAACCAACTGCACCTGTCTGCCTCCCTCAGCCTGTTTTCTTCTGTGTTTTTCTATCCCACCCACACAGAATATATACAGCATCAGGCTGTCCAGACAGGTTAAGTGAGCGAGTCAAGAAGATGTGGAAAAATTACAGGGAGACAAGGACAGGGATGGAGTTGTAAAATTTAAAATGGTATTATATTGAACATCGTTTTAAGACACAGAAAAACTGGAACCTGATTGCACCTGTGTCTGCTGCCTCCACCAGCCATTTACCAGAGGTTACTGGAATATTATTTTCTCCATAAAACGTTTAGATTAACTAAAACTAGTAGCAGTGTAGACTCTCGGTAGTAATCAGTAGTTACCGTATTTTCCAGACTATAAGCCGCTACTTTTTTCCAACGCTTTGAACCCTGCAGCTTAAACACCGGTGTGGCTCATGTATCGGCGGCATGAAGCTGGCGTTTTACAAGCTAACAAGCTCTGTGCCGCCGATACATTTAGCCTCGTCACATCAGACCCAGTCAGAGTGGACCACATGAAACTATTCGAATAAATTCTATAGCGGCTTATAGACAGGTGCGTTTAATAGTCCGGAAAATACGGTAATAATGCACACTCACTCACCACCTACATATCTGTGGTTGGAAGTTGCCAAACCTGCCTGCTAGTTGACCTCATATTCAACATTATCTTCCGTCTTCAGGTAGCTACGTGTCACATTTCATAGCCAGGAAAAATATTGTAATTGTTATTCAAATTGTTGAATGTAGGAATCCCAAACATTTGATCATATCTACGTGCTCTTTTTTTGTAACATTTGTGACATTTATTCGCTACCAGATTACCCGTCTCGTGGTTGCTATGGTTACGTGCAGAAATAATAGATGAGAGGTCACAACATGTCAGTGTGTGTCGAGGAAGCTCTTAAACCCTATATTCTGTAAGAAACGTGCAGTGTGGTTGTTTTTGTATTTTTTGCATTAAGGTCCATAACCATTAAGTTAACATAAATCTGTGGCCTTGAGGAGTTTGAGTCCTCTCATTATGAAATAAATTGAAATGAAAAGAGAGAGAGTCCATAATCCATTATGGAGAATGCTTTAATATTGGAAATATCTTAAGTCATTAGTGAACTGGACTTGAACAATGGTTTTAATGTATTATATAAAACTAGGCTTTTCGTCCCTCTTACGTTTTTGTGTGTGCTTTTCAACATTATTTTAAGAGCAAGTCTCCATTTATTGGAGGATTAAAGTGCTTTTTGATGCTCTAGATAACTGTCTGGTGCCTCGGTGTCTGGACTTTTATTTCTTACCTGCGTCATCATCCCCCTCTAAATCTTCCGTTTTACCCACATCACTGCTTTTCCCATCTTTTGGAGATAATGAATTCCCATTGGGCAGTGACCTGTGAAATGTGTAAATATGCATCATGCTGCTTTCTCTCTTCAGAGGTGAGAAAGTAGCTCTGCTGTTGCCAAAAGTTGACCTGTGGCTCTGGCAGGCATTGCAAGCCGTGTCCCTCTGTCTCACTCAAGGATGGAGACAGCGATGCATGAACGTCCCCGTCACAGCTGTTCCCGGTGTGCGCCAGCGGAGAGGGACCACACTGGTATATACCTGCAGAGTAACGGCGCACGGTGACCTTGAGCGGCGCAGATGAGAAAATGTATTAAAGTGCTGAATAAGATTACCTGTTGCCAGAGTGGGCTGACATTGATGAACTGCGCGTTTGCTAATGCAATGTTGCTTGGAGAACGTTCCCGACTGATGTCATGGAAGTAGGAAGTGTCAGCTTTTAGCCAGACGTCCAAATGACCTCGTCTGTAACTTGTTTTGGAGATTTTTTTTTTTAAAGCCACTGTAACCCTGTGACCCTCACCAGGAATAGATCCTCTCCATGATATCAGATGCTTAACAAAACATTTACAAAGATTCCACACCACTCACATTAAGTTGCAAATGTCAAGACACTCATTCCCAACTACTTTCCCTAATGTATCCAGGCAGCAGGAGATGTGCACACCGACGGTAAGAAAACTGGCCTGCAGACTCAGAGTCCAGATCCTCTTACCCTCCATATATGGAGCTTCTGTCTTCATTTTAAAGCTTTTATCAGCCCTGTTTTTTGTTCTGCTGAAGATGACTTTAACAAAATTGCTCCGCTTGAAATTTCTGCCCTTTCTCTAAACCGCTCAGTCCCACAACTTCCAGCAGTGTTTACTGGCAAATACCATAAAATGGCAAGCAAATCTCCTGCGTTTGGCCCTAATCTTGAGGGATTTTCCCTCCAAGGCTGAGAGAGTTTTTCTTTGAAGGTATAGGAAGGTCAAACAATTTAATAATGCTTGACTTAGTCCAACACATAGGGGGGGATGTATCTATATAGGTTTAATGTCTATGTTTAATGTCCGAATAGCGAGTTTAATACATCAGCAGACATTTATGGCTAAAGTACTTTTTAATCTAGACAATACAGTGAGCTACAACTATTGTAGGTTAGATTATTTTTCATTATTTTAAGAAGCATGTCTTTAGTTGAATTTCTAATCTGAATTTGTGAAACCTGAAAATTTCAAAGTACGAATTTTTGAAGTACGTATTGGCAAACATCTGGAAGTGGCACCACTGTGAGACAAAAAGGAAAATTCCATCATTGTTTCTTAAATGGCATCTTTTAAGGTTTCAATTACTATGAATATAATATTTTTCTCCCATCACTCGCAGTTTTATTGGATTGTTAAAAGATTCACGTTTTTTGTGTCACCCTGTATTTAATGCATTTGTTGCTGCACACACATTGTGCATACACACAAAAAAAATGCTGGGTTCTTTTAACCAGAATTAGGTGAATATTGGACTAACTACATGCTGGATAAATTTACCCAGTAAGATGGGCTGTTTTATTTGCCTAAAAAAACTATAAAACATTGGGTAAAAATAGTCCATAATACCGGGTTAAATTAACCCTGCCTGTAGTTAGTCCAATATTAATGGACTTCTGGGTTAAAACAACCATTTTTTTTCTATGCAGCTTTGAATCAAGCTTGTCACACTTTTGTATTACAGAGGAAAAGCTCTTAAAGGTAAAATGCTGCTGCAGATGGAGAATCAGGGAGGACGTGATGAGGTAGTTAGTTTTTTGTAATGATGTTAGTGATGAGATCGGTAACTCGTCCCAAAGGGCAACGCACTTAGCTACCTATTGACTTTTTAAACTGCCACATAAAGACAATGCAGAGTGGCTGGGCCCTATAAAAACATCTGACATCCCCCATGTGTTCACATAAATATTTTAGTTCCCACTGTGTGTGCAAAGGTAGCGGCTCGGTAAAACGCTCCGACTGTGAAGTGCAGAAAACAAGTCTGTCATGTAAGAAGCATAAAAAAACTGTGGTTAAAATAAACATACAAAGAAGTGGACCAGGTGAACAAAGAAGGCAGCCCCGCCCTTGTTGTTTTGCAGGCATTGAATTGATGCCTTTACATGATGCCAGGTTAAACAAGCACACTGATTCTGGAAGTCAGAGGGATGTGGCGTCTCATATGACCTAAAGCAGTTCAAATGACAAAATACAGAAAGAGATGGTGAACTCTTTAGCTGTCTGCAGATTGGGTGAAAAATGTTGGAGCTGGTAGTAGTTTTCAGGAAGTAATTGAGAGTTTCGTCCCCTGAGCTGAAATTCTGCTCACACAGCATCTTGTGTGGCTACTGAACGGTTTGGAAACACAACGTGCATAGATCACGGCTGTTTCCCTTCTCACAAATCTGGTTTTCCTGCCTGCTTCTTTGCATTCTCCTCACATCAGACTGGATATTTTCCAATATACAGGGTCTAAAGTATCAGCAGAAACATGTTTGTACCATGTAATACTGATGGATTCATAAAGAGAGTCTATATGTGCTTTCCATTATTCTTACAGGATTTCCATTTGTGTCACACGTGCATGTGTGTGCCTGCTGGCTAGCACGTAGGCTAATCATATCCTCATATTCCTTCCTCTACCAGCTTGTCAGGCACACAGTAGTTTGACATGTTCATGAAAGAGCATCAGTGCAGCACGTGGACACTTCCACTGGATTCACGGTGCAGCAGATTTTCTGCCGCTCTGCCGCACGTGTTGCCGGGGGACTTAGTGTGGGACCCATATATGAAATAGGATTATCAGTAACCACATTCTCTGATTAAATCAACTGGATAGCCTACACACCCTATTAAAGCTCACACACTATCAGCCTCTTACCCTGAGAACGTCAATACAATTTCCTTCTCTACAGTGGGCGGGATGTAGAATTATAGAAATGGGTTTACATTTGATTGCATTTCAAACATCGTGTGAGCCTTCGATCTCTGGGACTTCTGTGTTCATTGGAACCCTTGACCCTGTCCAACGTGGACCTGTCCTTGGTCTCCTCAGGTTGATATCATTTAATCACAGTGCAGTTTGGTTTCATGAGTCAAGATTATCAGATATTATTAGATGCTATGTCCACTTCCCACAGTTACCAATGTATTTAACAAATGCCATGATCCACCTTGTAACAATTTTAGCTGGGATTCCTGAACACACAATCTACACCAAATAAAAAGCAGGAGTTGCCATGTTACCCATATGCACTGATTCAGCAGCATCTCGGCTCTGCTACACAGTGCATGTGTTGGTCATAAATGTGGCATTTTGTATTGTAACCTGTAACCCCAACACATGATTAGCTTTTTGGCTTTGGAAATAAAAATGGCCTATGACTGTAGGTAGCTTTACGCTACTACCTCTTCACATCATAGATTGTGTTTAGAAATGGATGAAGCAACCTGGGCCCAAAAATGAGATCAATGTCGAGTAATAAAAAATACTCCTGATGGCGACAAGATGCTGGCTCCAAAAAACTCTGGCTCCAATTGACTTCAATTCAAAAATCAAGTCAGTCAATAAATTATCGTCATTAGCTAAAGTCTACCTGGTGGTCCATCTGAAAATCATTTCATCATTTGGTTTGATCGACAGGTCTGGTCTCCAATGTGCTCAGCCTCCTATACATCGGGTAGAAGTTGAAGGGTTGAACAATCACACCTGTCTCCTCTCTCCTCCTTTCATATCCAAATATGGTGACTTCTGGCTCCAAACAACCAACATGGCAACGTTCAAATATAAAATTCCTAGCTTCAAAATGCAAGTCCATAAACTAGTGGGTGATGTCAGATTAGCTTCGTTCTTTCTATGTACAGTCTATGCTTCATTCACAGCACATGGTCTCCAGAGAAGGCGGATTAGACGTCAACTGATTTAAAATGAACACAACTAAAATAGAGAGACTGCAACTTCTTATTTACGTCAGACCAAACACTGTGGTTCATAAACTAGCTCAGAGCCCAGAGCATTATAATGGAACAATCGTATTTAATGGGAGACTTTTAGCAAATGATCATTTAATCATAAAAACTGTAACACTTCAGTATATGAGTTCAGTTTTCCAATTATAGAGCAATGATTGATGGGGGTAATAGGCACTTAATTAAACTCCTAATTAAAGACATCAGCAGCAATGTGCAGTCTGAAAAAGAAGCTCTAGTATTTGTGGTTACTCTTTGGTCAAATTAGAAACATTAGACAATGTGAAAATGGTGATTCTGAAATGACCTGGATATCAAACTTTCTGCCAGGTCATTGAGAGTTTACAACAGATATACAGGTTCTACCTCTAAGCATGAGAAGAGGTCTAATCCCTGTCGTCAGTTGCACAAGTTAAAACTGTGGCACAAAGCGGGACCTTCCCACAGCTCTCGTGCTGCCTCATACTTCATTGTAAATAACCTCACCGTGCAATCATTCATCCCCTCTAAGATCACCGTTTGGTTTGGAGTTTGTTACAATCCTGCCAAGGCCTGTTGAAACTCGAATCAAAACTATTAACTAAATTGCCTGCATCTTGTTCCTGGGCTGCTTTCTTCATCTTGGCATTACACAGTATTTTCTCAGCTAGAAACATTTTTCTGTCCTTGGGTGTCCCGTCCAGTTCAAACACTGTACATTTGGAGCCTTCGCAGTTTCAAAACCCTGTCTGAGGGATTGGTGGATTATGGTGGTTATACCTTTAATCATAACCACTGACAGACACACAAACAAGCAGACTGACTTTAGGTGTACCGCTCAAAATGGAAGCCATGTTTGAACTGTGGAGAGTTCACGCCACAGGAAGTCATTAAATCACAGAAGGGGGAAACCAGCAGGACCAGCCGGTGTGTAATATGTGGAAGGCATGTGTGGTGGCCAGGCTTCAGTGCTGACTGCATTTAGGCATGCATGGATAAAGCCTCATGACAGTATATGTACGCACACATGCTCGAAGCTGTAAACATGTAGCAGCGTGTGTGTGTGTGTGTGAGCATGTATGAAAGACTGGTGTGCAGCATATGGTACCGTGGTGTGACACGACCACTTTACAGGTCATATTCTGCAGGGTGAAGGGGTCAATCAGTCGATGGTTTCTCACACTGCAAATCATAAGGGGACATGGTGTGTGCAAACAGTGAGGTTTCTGTCAGAAGAAACAGAACTTTCAACTTCATGGTGGCTTTTTGTTTGTTTTGGATGTTTCATACACACTTTTTTATATATATACAGTTCAGTTGAAAGCTCAGTAAATCATTTCTACCCTGAAGCATTTCTAAACCATTTAAAAACTAAACGATTTTTATGAAATATCAACCGTCATCCTCACTGTTTACATCCTGTTCAGAGGGCTCACGTCAAAACTTAAGTTTATTAGGACAAGCTTGTTTCACCAGACTGACTATCAGACACAGATTCCTCTGTTGTTTATCTGTGGATAATTTTAAGATCATAACTAGTCAAAGAAATCCCCGAGTCTGACGATGGGATGACTAATCGTTGTGTTCCTGTAAAAAGAGGCATTTGTAAGCCACAAGTGGATATTTGTCATCTGCACACAATGTGGGAATCATGTGTAGTCATTGAGCCCTGCTTACCTTAAAAAAAAAACCCTGACTGGTTTAACCAAGTGACAGAGAAAAGACTAAGAGGAAAAGTAAGAGGTCTTTTGTGTCAACATCCGTCACCTCTTTTGTCCTCGGTGATCTCTCTCACTGCTCCAGTTGCACACATTTGTCACATACAGGTTTGCTGTCCCGCTCTTGCCCTTTTACCCTACTCTCACTCCCCCATACCTTTTCTTGTTCCTGCCTCTTATTGGTAACGCAGGTGTGGGGTGGATATGTATCAGTGTCAGGGCCACAGCAGCAGAGCAGATTAGGTTTCAGTGGATTACCTGAGTGTGTTTGTCTCTTTCTGAACTGGATGTAGTTAGAACACTGCAGGAAGAGAAAGTGATATGGCTGGAGGGCTGATAAATGACAGGAAACGGGAGATAATTGATATGGGAGAAAGGGAGCATAGAGGGAAAAAAATGGGTTGATTGGAGGCAGGCGTAGACCATGACGGCCAGAAGATAGAAAATAGACAAGAATCAATGGTCGCCATCGTTACTATACTGTGTTGTTGTCCTGGTAACCTGCCTGATATCTCGTACATTAATAAACCGCGGCGTGCGTCACCAGTTACACCGTGGGCTGTAGCCACGCAATCAGGCACATAAGCATGAATGAAAACACACATCGCTGACAACATTTTCTTATTAGAAAATGTCACAAAGACACAGAGGACAGAGCTGGAGTCCAGGAGAAGAAGTGGACAGCTGTCTTGTCGAATGGTGGGCGCCACTCGGACACGGCCTCCCCGAGGTGACAAATGAAATAGTCATGCGGTCCACCCTGGCTCACAGCCGTCTCAGGCAAACTGGGAAAAGATGATGGTGTGTGTTTGTGTGTGTGTTGAATTTCACTCCCTCACATCTGGGATCCACTTGAGCAGCTGGTTCAGATTTGACCCAGCTTCTTCCGCCTTTGTTTTTTAGTTCTGCTCCCTTGGTTATTCTTTACATCCTATTATTATTTTTGTCCCTAATATACTGTTTGCTCTTTCTGTTTATTCTCACGCCTTCCTCAGCTCCTTCTCTCTCTCTTTCTCCTCCTCCACCCACGTTCCTGTTGCCCCGAGCAGAGTACGTGACGCCATATGGGGAAAGCTAAACCGGTTTGCATCAGATTTTTTTCGACCACTGTCATTAACTTCCGGTGTCTTTAACTAAACACCGGCATTCACCGGCTTATTCAGCTTTTTTTTTAATTCCAGTTCTCCCTCTATAATCTCTGCTGAGGTGTGTTGAGAAATTCATCGGTGGTCGTTCCCTCACAGGTTGTTGACACAGGCTCGCCGTGTGTTTGGCAGCCCACCAGCTCTGGTCCTCGCTGGATCCCGACTAGGCCTGTCGCGATAATCAATAAATCAATTAATTGCACGATAATTTAAAATAAGCTCGGTAAGTTTGCTGGGCTCGGTAATTTTTCATTTACCAAACACACTGGATAATGAGTTAACTTACGCTGCATCGGTCTCGACGGACTCGTCTTGGTTCCTCAGTGTAATGAGGAGTGAACCCTCCTGTCAGTCACTCCGTCTGCATAATCACTGCGTCATTG
>OOFC01022740.1:43909-54544 GCA_900323345.1 Pseudochromis fuscus
CTCTATAATCTCTGCTGAGGTGTGTTGAGAAATTCATCGGTGGTCGTTCCCTCACAGGTTGTTGACACAGGCTCGCCGTGTGTTTGGCAGCCCACCAGCTCTGGTCCTCGCTGGATCCCGACACCCCTGCAGTGTTGAAACCACAAGTGTGATTGACAAGCCAATCTGCTCTAGAGAGACGAGGAAAGACAGGAACACTGATTGCTCTCTTAGAAACTGATGGATTCCCCTTTCACACTTCTCCTCTTT
The DNA here is from genome assembly GCA_900323345.1 of Pseudochromis fuscus. Lineage (NCBI taxonomy): Eukaryota > Metazoa > Chordata > Actinopteri > Pseudochromidae > Pseudochromis > Pseudochromis fuscus. Next base: position 44,159 of record OOFC01022740.1, read on the forward strand.
ACATTATTCAGCCTGCATCCCTACCTCAGATCTCTGTGGAATCCCTTGTAACCAAATGAAAACATTCCCATCTGCCGTGTCAGCAGCCCCACACTTTCTTGGATCCATCATTCCCACCCCCACAAAAACACACACATGCACTCTTTAACAAGGAGAGTGCTTCCTTCCATTTGTTCGATGGATTGTGTGTTGCATACAAGTGGAAAAAAAATCAGAACAGCTGAACCACAGTGTCCGGTCGAAAATGGACAATATGTCTTAGAGCAGGAAGGAGGGATGGACATGTTATATATACCATTGCTTTGGTATGTGGGTGTAGAGATATGGCGGGAATTACAGTGTGTGTGTATGTGTGTGTGTGTGCATATGTCACTGTGAAGCAGACAGATGTAGCGAGCTGAACAGGAAGGTTTTGTGAGGGAGATTTTAGCTGAGACTCCGTATGAAACAAGCACAACTTGAAGTTTCACAGTGACTGCAGCTCGTGGTTAACTTTGGACAAAAGAGTAATAAACCAGATCCTTTTTCACTACAGGCATTTTTTGCCCCATGTTTTGAAACTAGATCACACAGTAAAAGTAGCATAGTTCATTTAAACTCCATAAAAAAAAAAGGGGGATTTTACTTTTTAGTGAAGTGTAACTAAAGCCTGTTTGATGATTTCCATCCATGTAGCTTTACTTCTGGGAACTTTGTAATATGCACTTGAATTTCATAACAGTTGTATGTTCCCTGCTCCCTGTCCTTCTTGCTGTGTTTCTTTAGCTGTCTCGATGTGCAGGGCTCTTGCATAAGACCACCCCTTGTGTTAATGTAAACCTGCCTCTTCATTCTCTCTCACCCCTGGGCTTTCCCTCCACTTTACAGCCAGTCACACTTCTTTGGCACCTCAACACCACCACTCATCCTATGTAATCATTAGTAACACAATCTTGTTGCATCTTGAAACACAACTGGCATCCTAGTGTGACTAAGGAAAAGAATGCTTCAGTATTATGAATGAAAATATGGTCAAATAATGTTGTGGTTTCCTGCCATTGTGTCTTTAATCCAAGAAATCAAGGCTGTGAGTGAATTTGTCAATCACAGACCTAACAGAAACTGGACACTCATAATTACTGTGATGAATAATTGTTGTGTGGACTAAGTGTTCATTAGACGTATAAATGTTTATTTCAAACTGAAATTCTCTGGTTTTGTGAGCTCACATTCATGGCCTCTTCAGCAGATTCCTTTTCCTTCCTTACATCACACACACACAGAGGCACACACACACATGGGACTGATTGTATATGTAATGCAATTTATTTTTACAGCCATTCCTGTTGCTTATGGGTAATTTAGGATTTTGACAAGATGGGAATTGATTGACTGGACTTTAAGAATCAGTGCATAACTATTTGTGTTTACAGTAAATTGTCATGTGTTCGTGGTGTGTTGCCTTTTGAAAATGTCGCCTATGATAAATCTCTCAAGTCAGCAGTGTTTGCTGATGGTCAACACTTTCTCTTTACTTTAACGAAACAGTTTTGCATTCGCATCGCGGCAGACGCCACCCCGATCTGCCTGTCAGTCTCCCACTAAATCCTACCCTCGCTCATGAACAAGATCCCGAAATACTTAAACTCCTCCACCTGAGGTAGGACCTCCCCGTCGACCAGCAAGGAGTGGGAAATCCACCTTTTTCCAGCTGGGAACCATGGCCTCAGACTTGGAGGTGCTTAGAGCTGGAGGTAGCTGCTTAATGAAGCTGTAAGGACCACATCATCCGCTAAAAAACAGATCCTCCCGCCACTCACATTTTGCATCCAGGAATTTGGCATTTGAACGTCATCATGTTGGTTGTTTGGAGCCAGAAGTGACCATATTTGGATATGAAGGGACGAGTGAGGAGATAGGTCTGACCCTTGAACCTACCCCGTGTGTATGAAACTGAATTTCTGGTCCAGTCTCACTGGAGTCCAGATCTACCAAACAAACTGCCCATGCCCTTAAGTTGTTGCCTTATTGAAGCTTAATATCTCCTTAATTACATTTTTTTCCCAGTGGACCACCAGATCACAAATAAGAAGAGTTCACTTTAGCTAATGACATCAGACATCAGGAAAAATGTACTGACTGAGTATTTTCATGGTTGAACATGGCGGTTTTTGAATTGACATCGATTGGAGACCGCGTCTAGTGGCCATCGGTGTAATACGCCTTTTTTTTCTGCATTGGCCTAATTTTGAGCCCCGGTTGCTTCGTCCATTTCTCAAAATGCACAAAATCTGAAAAAATGTTACTCAGAATTGCAGTTGTCTCTTATTCAAGCAGCAGCACTTGCTGGTAATAAGTTTAGAAGCAGACAGTTTAGTGTAAGAGCAGAAAACAGTCCATACAGTCACTCCAGTAATAATTAAAGTCATTTTAAATTACTTAATTTAATGTGTAAACAGATTTAATTTAGTCAACTTTAATCAAAGTCACATAATTAGATAAAGGGGGAAATGCCTGCAGGAGTAGTAAAGTAAGTTTTAAGTTTTACAATGTTCTGTTTTGTATTACTGAACCATGATTGTTTTAAATGGCTTTATTATGAGACAGTATATCAATATATCCATACACCACAGCCAAAACCAGGAAACCAAAACCAGACCTTGGAGTACTTTTTGGCCAAGATCTGATCGATTTGCGTGAGTGAGATTTACATGATCAGAAGGTTACTGTCAGCGTTCCCTGAGTGTTTGGCATTGATGGGTCATTCTTAGATGGATAAAAGTGTAAATCTGTGGTTGTTTCCTCTTTGGCAGATCTGACTGTGGTGTCAGCAGGACGCTTACTCCGCTGATGTTCGGTCAGAGCTGCCAAACATAACAGGATTGAAGCAGGCTGTTGTGTAAAAGCTGACTTCTTTTCTCCTGGTGCACAGCTGGTTCAATACAGCGTGTCTTCTCTCTCACACGTCAACAATAAAATGCACACACAAACATACACTGATGCACAGTGCCATAAATAAACACTTTAACTTGTAGCTGCTGTAGGTCAGTGTGGGAACAGAGATCTGATCAAATATTAACACACACTGTCACACTGCTTTACCTAACAGCTCTTTTAACGAGCCGCGCCGATCCAGTGTGACAAACATCTTGGATGAGGGAGGTTTCCTGGGGAGAAAGTGCTGCACCCGTTTAGATGGAGCTGGAAAACAGTATCTCATGTGTTGATTTGCTTGTCACTTTAAACACACAAAAGAAAACAGTTAAACCGCAATTTCCTGATATGAGAATTTTTGCCAACATTCAATTACATGTTGAGACTCAAAACAATATTGATTTACAACAGTACAGCTTAACAGACCTCTGTGTGAAAATATCAGATGTGCTGCAGTCATTATGTGGGATCAGATTTCTGAACCAGACAATCAGCCAGGTGTGTGTGTGCATGTGCTTAAGTGTGTTAATATAGTATATGCTGCAATGTATGTGTTTTTCAAGGGTGAAACAAAAGCCAAGCCTTATCTATGCCAGACATTCTTAAAGACACAAGTCATACTCTGCTCTGTGTTAGAGAAACAGTGGCTCCTTGTGTTTTGTAAAGCCAGTGGAATGCAGATTAAGCTTACCTGTAAACCTGTCTGTATCAGTCTGGTAATATCTGTATTATCTTTTGTGGTGACTCCAATTGGTGTATGAAGGATAGTCTCTTGTATATTTGATCAAATAATTTTAACAGGTCCTTTTGCAAAACTGATTTTTGCATATTTAAAACAAGTTGGCAGCAGACTTCTTGTTTCCTGTTACTCTTTCTCACTTCTATCTCAATGCACCGTGTCCTGAAAATCCTGTTTTGGTAGAAAGCAAAAGGGCTGAAATATCCTAAAGGACAATGTGCACTTTCATTCTGATTTTAGTTTCTCTTTGTGGCTCTCAGCTCCAGGCGTGTGGGGGGTTGTGATACATAGCTCGGTTAGTCATTGGCATCAAGGCGTCGTAATATCTGTTGATGCTGTGGAGTCATCACTGCATGGTGGGAATATAGAGTATGTTTTACAGCATAAAACCCTGCTTTTAGAATATATTAGTGTCTAGTAATGACTAGGATATTAATACTATTTCAATACAGGAGGCTGTAACTGGGAGAATACAGTGAGATACCCATTCAAAAAAGCAGAGTAATGTCGATTCATGGCTTAACAACTGTTATGCCTTGAGTTGAATCTGACTGAACTGTATACTGATACTGTTCCTTTACTGGCTCCCTGAACCACTTGTTCTTTTTCTACAGTAACAAATAGGAAGCTACTGTATCCACTGAATACTCTGTTTTGTGTCTATCTGAGAAAAAAAAACAAATGTTCTGAGACAAGCTTACATTTATCCTGGTTTGCGTGTTTTTTCCCTCCCAGACAAATGCACGTATGGTTGATGTAAACATTTAGCTGCGTCCTGAACACAAGACCTAAGATACTACGCAGATGCAGTGCTGCCTGACTCTAGAGAGGATGGGCAGCCCATATCTGTCTGGTCTTATACTGTCTTCTGCTCCATTTTTGCTTTCCACCACTCCCTCTGTCATCCCTCTCTACCAGCTGGCTCTGAGCAGGATGGATGCAAAGAGGACAGAAGCCAAAGCATCCTGGGAACAAAGTGCTTTTGCACCACAGGGGTCTTCTTCTTCCCCTGCATTTCTCATGCAAGCTGCATCTGTGTGCATGTCGGCTGCTGCTTGCACCCCACCGGGAGGTCAGTGAAGGTTAAGGAGGTTACAGATTTGGATGAGCTCGCAGTTCCACTTTTTTATCGTCCTTTTTTGGCTTCCTGCTGATTTCAGTCTGCGGTGGGAGCTGTGGCTTGCTTTTTTTTCTGTTTTGCTGATCTGTGCCATCAGTTTCTCAACTCAGATCACAGACCTCACAGAGTGGGTTGTACCTCACTTGTTTAGAAAACACAGAGGGTGTCACTGCCAGTTATGTAATCTTGACATTTCTGTGGCTGATCAGCATTCGAGACGAGCTGTCCGTCCATCTCTCCATCTTCCAACTGCTCCTTTAACCCCTTCATTTGAGAGCAGGGTAGTGAGGCGGTGAATGCTCAATCCTTTGAGTGGAGCGAGCTCAAACTTACCATCATACCCACAACTTCCATTTCCAGTTCCCTCTCACTGGGTCAGAGGGCACAAAGCTATGTTGGTGCATAGACTGTATATAGAAATGGAAGAAATCTCATCAAAATGAGGCCAATGTAGTAGTGCTAAATACCTCCATCAGCCACTAGATGCTGGCTCCAAAAAATTCCAATTGACTAACTCCAGTTGACTTAAATTCAAAAATGGTCGTGTTCAATCCTAAAATACTCAGTTAATTTTTTATTATTATTTATTTATTTATTTTCAAAAAATCATTCTGATGTCTTAGTGATCTGGTGGTCCATCTGAAAATTATTTCATCATTAAATAGATACTAAAGAGGAACATTTTGGGGTGTTTATTTTGATTGACAGGTCTGGTTCTAGACCTGAATTTGAGTCTCCACCTTGGGTAGTGTCCTTGGGTTCAAGGGTCAGGCCCTCCTTCTCTGTCCTCCCTTCTTCCAAATATGGTCACTTCTCACTCCAATACACCAACGAGTTGTGAGTCACCAAACAAACAGGTGACATCAGATGGACTCCATCCATTCTATATACAGCCTGTATGTGGGTGTAATTTTGTCACCTTTAAAACTTGTAAGGTTCTGCCTGCTGCTATAAGTGTGTGTCCATATGTCAAATGACATGTCAGAGGCTTTAACATTGCCTTTAATCAACATGCAGTTACATATTTTCTCCTCATCTCTTCTTTACTGTCTATAAAAATAATCTGCCAAAGATATATGTGCAGAAATGTGTGTGTGTGTTTACACAACTAAGTGAGTTTTATTTGCTCAGATCATGGTACAACCTTGGATCAGATTTTCTGGTGATAGAACTCTTTGTGTCACTTAATGATGATGTCACTCAGGTTGTGTTTTTTTCCAAGTCAGCAGAGTAACTTCCTGTGGAAAACAGTTGCAGAGTTTTCCCCATTTCACCCTCTCCCCTCGTCTCTTGGCAGGAAAATATTCACTGTTGTATTTTCCAAGAAAAAGCAGTTCCACCTGGCTCGAGTTGCGGTTACAATACATTAGAGAAAAATTATTTCTGTCTGCTTCAAACTCCAGCTCCAGAAGTTTTCCAGCACACTTCCTGTTGGCCTGCCGCTGGAATGTACTCTGGAATGATATAATGACGTTTCCACATCCCAGACGGCTTCACCAGAAATATTTAGAAAAGCATTGTGTTTATAGAGGACAGTGTGCGGTGCTCGCAAGTAATAATAACAGAGATACATTATATTTGGGTGAATGTTCTGTTTTAGTGGGGCCAGCAGGCAGGTGGTCTGACAGCTGGTGGGAAGCAGAGAAACTCTGTCCTCTGTCTTAGAGTGAGTTTGTGGTGATGCTTTGTTGAATTATGCAGCTACTACCCAGACAAATACGCAGGCAGAAGCTGCATCAACTATGATTTGAAAACCATTTTTACCCAATACCCCAAAGACCAAGTTCAGTACGAGAGTGGTGAGAAAATATTAATATGACAGATGGTGTGAAAACCAAATTTGATGAAAGAAGCAACACCACTGTCTCTGATTTGAAAGGAAACCCCTCTACTCACTTCTTTAAGAGTAAAAACATCAAGTTGTGATTGTATGGGGGTTATATGAAAGACTGTTGTTCCTCAGGGACTAGTAACTCCTTGAGGTCTCCAACAGATATGAGTTGGAGACTTAGAGAAATGTTGGTCCTCCTGGCTTGTGTTTACTGTGCAGACATGGGAGAGGTCCGAATCTTTTGTTACCACTTTCAGCAAGAAAGCACGAAAGCATTGTTCTGATTTTTTTTTTTTTTTTTTAAAGGAGTAGCTTAACAAATTATGTCTGAATGGTGGCTGCAGTTGTACTGATTTTTCCTGATGTGCACTGGATAATTACTTTGTCTGAGTCAGCTCACTTAATTGTAATCCTGCTAAACGGAGGCTCTAGGATAAGGCTTGTCCTATTTGTCAGCATCATGTTTGGTCTCTTTGTCTCGTCGGCCGTCGGCGCAGTCAAATGTTTTTTCAGGGAATGAGTGTGATGTTTGTTGTGTGTTGGGAGTGGGGGGTTTTCAGGGGAAGCAGTGAAGGCATCTTTGTTCGCTACACATAAGATACTAGTGTTTGGCGTGACTTGTTATTAGTGTGAAAAGGTAGTCTGTTTAGGCAAGTGTGTGTGCGTTTTCTGTGTGAGGATCATTTACTGGAGGCTCTTTTAATAATGTCTGAGCACGTGTTTGTGAGTGTGTAATACCGTGAACTTATAATCACATTGAATTTTTACTGTGAAGATCCTACAGCACATTCAGTCCCAAAACCTCAGCTTTTAGACAATAAAAAGAAATATCTGAGTATATATTCAGTCCATTTCTGGCTTATTCTGTTGTATACTGGTGCACAGACTCCTTACACACAGACACAAACACCCTCTGTCTTCATCTTTGTGCCATCAGCTAATGAAGGAGTGTTGCAGCCAGACAGAGTGGAGGCAGACAGACAGACTGTCGGATGGACAGACGGAGGCGTGCACAAATGAAACAAAGAGACGATGGGGAATATGATTTTTTTTGGGGGGGGGAAATGTTTTTCATGTTGAAAATTAGTAGCAGAAGACTATTTCAGAATACAATAAAATGGCTTGTACCCGGTTACAAAGAATATTTTGACAATACAAAGTGGAAAATCAAAGTAGTAACGTTTGTTTGATGTGATTTAAAAAATGGGTTTAGCGCTGGCTGAATGTGGTTTGGATGGAGGAACAAAGAAATAAGGGATGGGCTGCAGTTACTGTCCCCACCCAAAAACCACCTGCGTCCGCTCACTGTCAACAGACAAAGAAAATGATCCATACTAACAGATCATAAACCCAGTCAGCTAATCTCTTGCTCTTCATTGGTTTAAAACAAGCCATCTTGTTGAGTTAAAAAAAATAAAAATCTTAAAACTTGCAAAAACAAACACAAACCAGGAAATTGTTTTACAAAGACAAAAAATTAAAACTTAAAGAGGAGAGAAATGGCTCGCTACGATGGATATGTCTGTGGTAAGCATGGCTGACCACAGACTCCTTGTAGCTTTTAGGGCATCAGCGTGATACTCAAGGGCACTTTGCCCGTGGCAGCGGGCACTGCAGATGCACCACCAGCTGCACTCCAGCCACTAGCTCACCGCTGCAACACACGAGCCTGTCAGCAGAAAAGATTGTATCAGCAGGTTGATTATTTTTTTTCTCCAGAAAAGCAGAGAGGGGCTCAGTGGATAATGTGCCTTTTTTAGAAAAAGGAAGAAGCTGAAAAGAGTGACGGGGAGATGTGCAGGGACAGACACATCAGACAAAGAGGAAATTGGTCGGTAAAAAAAGCGTGAGTAATGCTGATGCCTGTTGCCATGGTGATTGGGGTCAATGAATGGTTGCTATGGAGCTCCCTACTTGGAATTCTGGGAAGGGTGTATTTTGACGTGTGCGTACGTCTGTGTGTGCAGCCTGGACTTGTGGGAGGAGGATAATGAAAGCATCATAATAAATATCAACATGAATAGAATTACACTGTTTGCTGCAGTAAACCATCCTACTGCCATGACTTTTACATTAATATCCAAAATACTAAAAAGATTATTGAGAGGAAGTAGTACAAAAAAACCTAAAGCTGTTTCAAAATGTGACCTAAAAAGGGACAGACCTTTCAGAAACTTTCTAGTCACTATTAGGTTTGAATTGGGAGTTTGTTGTTTTATGTATGTTATGGATTAGGACAATTCAACTTCATAGTGGAATTGCCATGTAGTAAGAACATTAATTAAACTGTCAGTCATGGTACACATAGTTTTATTGGCAGGTGTGATAACATAGTACATTTTCTGGCAAATCAAATATAAAAATGTAATGTATCGCTAAACCATATGTGAAATGACCTAAAAGAAATGGTAAAGTGATGACTACTCTGACAGATGAAAAATGAGTTAATCTGTAGTTTATCTGCAGCTACTGTATGTGCCATGTCTGACACGTCTATTCCCATGCTGGTGGTGATGTTGTGGTAATTAGTGTATAATGAGACCGTGAGGGCAATTAGCCATGCATGTGTACAACCTGAAGCTGTTATTGCAACAGTAAAACATGCATGATGATCTTTTAAAGTAACTTAATTTATGGTTGTCTGCTCACAGACGTTTATTTCTTCTTATTTATTTATCCACTGCATGAAATTGTTGATTTAGATAATTGTTCTGGCTGTCAGCAAACCATTGTTCTCACTGCAGTAAGAGCCCCATAACTTATTCATCCTTGTTGTTTAGCAGAAGTTGAAAGTACCTGTTTCTTGGTGTGTGGACAGAACCAAATTTGGCAGATTGCATGTTTTACATTGGCTTTTTGTTTTTTGTTTTCAAACCATTGAGTTAGTAGGTTTCTGGGTCAGTGTGTGTGTGAGTGCGTGTCACATCTTACTTCTGATTCATTTGTTTATTTCCAATTGTCTGTCTCTGTGTGTATTTTTTTTGTGTGTGTATGTGTGTGTACTCATACATGTCATTTCAGACATTTCATTCATTTATTTATTTACATTTGTGTGTGTGTGCGTGTACGTGTGTGTGCGTGCGTGTGCGTGCGCGCTACACACGACAAAGGGGATTTGCCTTCAATCCACCTGATGTCCTTAGAAAATGAGGTCATTGCCCATCACAACACGACTTGCTGAGTCATCCTACAAATAAAAACTAATAAATATTTATTAATTTATTTTACAAAAGGTTTTCCTAACAGCTTTTGATTGCACATTAATTTAAATTATAGTACATTAATAAAAGAAAACATGTTTTTTGTTGTTGACAATGTAAGACTTATTGAGAAGCAGTGTTTCTGGTTGAAAACAGGTCATTTTCACTTGTAGCCTGTTCTCTCTTGCTTGAGTGCCCTTGTTTAACAGGTTAACATTTCACATCTTACTTTTTGTTTGTTTTACTGAAGGCACAGTGAAGTGTAACACGCACGTATCATGTCATTACAGTGAATATCTTTGTTAACGTCTAGTTGCGTGTGAATGTATTTTAGCCATTGGGTTTGAGCTTGTCTGGTATCCGAGAACTTGTTGTTCCCTCTGCCTCTGTCCCTCTGTCCCTCTGGTCCTTGAAATGATGCTGATGTGGATGTGATGCTATGTGACAATTTGAGTCTGCAAGACATGGGGGGTTCAGATATGTCTGTAGGCTTGGAGGTTGGTGTGTGTGTGTGTGTGTGTGTGTGTGTGTGTGTGTGTGAGCAGCCACTCTGCTGTCGTGTGAAGAGATGCGAGATGATAGC
>OOFC01022748.1:0-13809 GCA_900323345.1 Pseudochromis fuscus
CAGTCCCATGTATCCAGTCAGGGTCCCATGTGTCCAGTCAGGGTCCCATGTATCCAGTCAGGGTCCCATGTGTCCAGCTACAGTCCCACGTGTCCACTTACAGTCCCATGTGTCCAGTTACAGTCCCATGTGTCCAGTTACAGTCTCATGCGTCCAGTCACAGTCCCATGTCCAGTCAGTCCCATGTCCAGTCACAGTCTCATGTGTCCAATCACGGTTTCATGTGTCCAGTCACGGTCTCATGCATCCACTTACAGTCTCATGCGTCCAGTCAGTCCCATGTCCAGTTACAGTCTCATGTGTCCACTTACAGTCTCATGCGTCCAGTCAGTCCCATGTCCAGTTACAGTCTCATGTGTCCAGTTACAGTCTCATGTTTACAGTCACGGTCTCACGTGTCCTGTCACAGTCTCATGTCCAGTTACAGTCCCCTGTGTCCAGTTACAGTCCCCTGTGTCCAGTCACAGTCCCCTGTGTCCAGTCACAGTCCCATGTGTCCAGTCACGGTCTCATGTGAAGCACATTTTCACCTGTTTGAGTTTTCCGATGGTGTCTCCATGGTCGTCTCGTTGTTTCTCCACCTCCAGCAGCTGCTGTTTCAACCCGTCCACCTCCAACTGTTTCTCCTGCAGAAAACAAACAAACACAACGAGGAGAATGTTTGACATCTTTACCGGATTTAAAAACCCAGATGCCTCCAGGCTGGACGACCAGTTTATACTGATTTTACTGTTGTTCAGAGGAACAACTGCTCAGAAAGATTCTGTCCAGACTGTTCATAAAAGTGGACGAAGTAAGTGGGGCCGATGCAGAAGCACAAACAATGAGCTGGAGATGCTGGCTCCAAAGAAAAACTGTGGCTCCAATTGACTTCAATTCAAAAATGGTCATTTTCAATCATGAACTACTCAGTCAGTACATTTTTCTTTCAGGAGATATTAGGCTGAGAGAACAGGAGGAGTTGGGGCGGTGTTAGTGGGATCGACAAGCCTGGTCTCCAATGAGAGCAGAGCTAAAGTCCAGTTTCAAACACATTGGACAGTGATGTCGGGTTCAAAGGTTCAACCCGCCTCCTCTCTCCTGGCTCCAAACACCCAACATGATGTTCAAATGCCAGTCTCTTGGGAGTCCACAAACCAATGGGTGACATGACATTTCTTTTACCTATTTATATAACCAGTCTATGGATGCAGCGAATCAAACCCAAAATCAACCTCCACCGAGAGACCAGCATGAAACAGCACAGTGAAGGCAGAAGTTGAGTAGCTTACAGATCTGCAGGAGAAACTTTCCTTCCTCCCCTGTCTGACCTCAGAGTGAAGAAGTTAAAAAGAAAACCTTTAAAACGAACCACATCTCCGCCTCCGGCAATGCCCCTTCGCTCTTAATCCAGCTGACAGAGGATTAATTTCCAAACAGAAACCGCATTTAATTCCCCTCTAATCTTCTGCTGCTAATTAATTTGACTAAAATCTACATTAGAAACAGCCGCCCACCTGACACCGCGAGGACAGGAGAAAAAAACATGTAATTCTGGAGGAAAACAACCGAGTCTCTTAATTCCCTGTAATGTCACACACCTCAGTTACTAACACACACACTCACAACAGCAGCTAATCAGGAGTGTGTGTTCGCATTTTATTACACTGAAACACAACCAACACACTCAAACAGCTCCGTACAAACTCCACCCTTCAAAGTAAAACTCCTTCAATAGGAGTCTGTTTCTGGTCACTGAGAGTAAACATCAGAGATGTCTATTAGTTTGTGGACTCACATTATGAAGCCCGGAGTTTGGTATTTGGAGGAGGTCATGTTGGCATGACCATATTTGAATATGAAGGGAGGTGGGTCTGACCCTTGAACCCAAGGTCGCTATCCAATATGTATGAGACTGGAGTTCACCAGCGAATGAGCCTCCAAACCACCTGTAAATCATAGGAGACCAGAGCTGTCAATCAAACTAACTCTGCCTGTAACTCCTCCTCTTCTCTCAGCCTAATATCTCCTTAATGATAAAAGGATTTTCAGATGGACCAGAGGAGTTGACATCTGCTAATGACATGACAATAACTTGTGGAAAAAGGTACTGACTGAGTATTTCAGGACTGAAAATGACCATTTTTGAATTAAACTAAATTGGAGACAGAGTTTTTTGGAGCCAGCCTCGAGTGTCCGTCAGTTTTATTGCACTTTTTTGCACGTCTGCATCGGCCTCATTATTGAGAACTACTTGCCACGCCCATTTTTCTATTCAGTCTATGATCCAAACCTTTGCAGAAGAATGAGCCTCACTGCTGTGATGAATACACACTGAAAGATGCTTATATTTTGACTTTGAATGCCTTAATGATTAAGTTTGATTTCTGGTGTTTGTCTCTTTTAGCCACAGAGAAACATCACTGCATCAAATGCCATGAAAGGTCAGGGATCGGATACTTGTCTGAACCTATAAAATCCAGACCCTGAACTCAGGCCGAGGCTTTTTCTTCTGAATCAAATCCCAGAATCTTGAGTAAGTTTGTGACTTTTCTTCTTTCTCCCTGAATATGTATGAACCGTGTTTCTTTTAAACCACTCTCATCTATCACCTGATGCAAGTGAAGACTTTCATCTGAGGAGGCTGGGGATTATTTTTATCACCGTTTGATTCAAAACCACCATCATTCATTCAGACAAGAAACAACATGTGACGGGTGAAACTCAGGCCTGTGACACACCAAGCACCCGACCCGCCCGCTAATTAGACTTCCTCCATCATTAATTAACTTTTCCTATTAAGTTTCCTCCTCAGTGCTGAGCTGTTATCCAGCAGATAAAACCACACTCGGAGTAATCAGTGCAGCCAGTCTCTGAGGAAACTCTTTCTCTCTGAAGGATTTCAGACAGACACGCAGTCATCCGGCTGATCTGATTGGCCGAAGGGAGTCCTGACAGTCACGGTCCGTTATTCCGTTATTAATATTATCATCAGACTGTGATGATAACCAGACTGGGAGCTGGACCATTATCAGATGCTTTTAAAGTTCTGTGCTACAGTGTTTCTATCCACATGACAGCTTCTGCTTTTTCTGGTTTTTTCGTTTATGTTCAGTGACGTCAACATGAGCACCAGGTTTCCTCAATAAAGAATAGCTTATGTCTACATAAAAGTTTCTCTATTTATTATCTCTATTCATCCATATTTTTCTTTAAAATTCTTTTTGTCTTTTTGCACCTGCTGTGACAAAACATTTTCCCCAGTGTGGGATTAATAAAATTTATCTTATCTTAAATTCAGGGGTGTGGTTGATGAACGAGAGAAGTCTGAACCCCAAATATAGTTGAAAGAAAACTGAGGAATAAATTAAACATTGTGTTTCTACAAATGCTTCACAATAAAAGCATGGTTAAGAAATGAAGGGTTTCTGTCCACTGACGTGCTAGTAGTGGGCTTTTATTCTGAAATGGTTAACAGCAGTAACTTTAATGTTTCTATCTGGAGCTGTTGAGATCTGACTAATTAAACGGATCAAACCATTCCTCTCTGTCAGACCTGACATCTCCAGAGGATCTAACTTCTGTATTGTGACATATTTCCAACAAAAACTGACACCTACAGATATGTAGGTGGAACAAAATGCTTGGAGCAATTTGATTGGACCGCCGAAACACAACCAAACTCCATAGCTGGCTAGCTGAGGTTACTAGATAACCTTTTTCATTGCCTAGTGTTAAAAGATACCATCAGTACTATGTACTAACTAATGGTACTGATCAGTACTACAGTTGCTACTACTTGCTGTCAATGTCTCCTGGTTGTAATCTGAACTCAGCAGCTAAAAAAGTCAAAGTCAGCTTTATTGTCAATACTACAATCTGGAGGACATACTGAGTATTGAAATTAAATTACTCTCAGACCAAACAGTTAACACTACATAAACATAAATATAAAAATAAAAACTATGTAAAAAGTCTTCAACATAAAACATTCAAGCAATTAAAAAATATACAAATAGTTCAGAGAGTCCAGAGTCGGGGGGCAGAGGGCAGAAAGGGGGAGGAGGGGCAGAGCAGGGAGAGAGTTGAGCATCCTGACAGCCTGGTGGATACAGCTGTCCCTCAGTCTACTGGTCCTGGACATGAGACTCTACAGTCTCCTCCCTGATGGCAGAAGTCTGAAGAAGCTGTATGAGTGGGTGGGTGGGATCAACTGCCATACAGAGGGCTTTGCAGGTGAGGTGGGTGCTGTGTATGTCCTGGAGGGAGGGGAGGGAGGCAACGACGATCTTCTCAGCTGCTCTCACAACACACTGGAGGGTCTTGTGGCACAATGCAGTGCAGGCTCCACACCACACAGTGATGCAGCAGCTGGTCAGGATGCTCTCGATGGTCCCTCTGTAAAAGGTCCACATGATGGGGGTGGGGCTCTAGCTCTTCTCAGCTTGCAGAGGAAGTAGAGGCACTGATGAGCACCAGTGATGCAGTGTTGTTGGTCCAGGAGAGAGTCCTCTGTGATGTGCACTCCCATTAACTTGATGCTGCTCACTCTCTCCACAGCAGCACCGTTGATGGTCAGAGGAGAATGTTTGGTGTGTGCTCTCCTGAAGTCCACAACAATCTCCTTTGTCTTCTTGATGTTCAGAGGTTGTGGGGGGAGGGCAGACTCCATGTGTTGCATGACTAGCCGTTCACTTCATGAGGATATAGGGGAGTGCAACAGGATAGTAGTCACTGAAACAGGAGGGTGACGACTTCTTCAGGACAGGGATGATGGTGGTGGTTTTGAAACATGTGGGGACAACAGCCTGACTCAACAAGATGTTGAAAATGTCAGTAAAGACATCTCTGAGTTCGCCTGCACACTCCCTTAGCACACGACCAGGTGTGTTGTCAGGTCCAGGAGCTTTTTGAGCATTGATCCCACTGAATGATCTTCTCCCAGTGTCTGAGGACAGTGTCAACACCTGGTCGCCATGAGGAGGTTTGGACTTTGATGCAGGCTTGCCATTGTGTAGGTCAAAGCGAGCAATGAAGTTGTTCAGCTTGTTCAGTAAAGAGGTGGCGCTACTGCAGGTCTGCAGTGGGGCTTGTAGTCCATGATGGTCTCAATCCCCCAGCACAGGCTCTGTGTGTCTACTGTCACCAAAACGATGGGGTATCCTCCTGGAGTACTGCCTCTAAGCCTCTTTTACCCCCTTTCCACCGAGCTGGTTCCAGTGGTAGTTCGAATCCAGTGCCTGACTTAGCACCAGGTCTTTGTGTTTCCATCGTGTAAGCACCAGCTCCAGGTGCTAAAAACTGGTGCTTCGCAAGCACCAACGCTTTGCTGGTTCAGAATTAAGCACCAAGAACGTTAGGTGCTGGAGGCAAAGTTATCGTGACCCACGAGCAACGGTGAAACCACAGAACCACCATTTTTAAAACAACAGCAAGCGAGTAGTGCAGTAGAAAAGTAGAATAGTGAAAACTACAGAGCCCCAGACATGACAGGTAAAATAAATTAAATTGTGGCTACAATATATCTATAACGTGCACACGAAATACTAATTTCTAGCCACGAAATAAGTATAACTTGAGTATGAAATACTTATTTGTGGCCCTGAAGTAATTATAATATCATTATTGGACAGCTGGGTAAGCAAATTGAGCTCACCTTTAAAAGTCTCTTGGTAAAAATGGTTCCTTACAATGTCAGGCTTTTCAGAATGTCTTTGTAGCTCATTCCCAGTATAAAATAAAATTCAATCATACTATCCCTGTTCATCGTGTAGTTTTAGCCCCTCGTCTGCCTCTACCAGACATTAGAGAAGGTGCGCTCAATTTGCTTACCCAGCTGTCCACGAAGGATATTATGACTACTTCGTCACCACAAATTAGTATTTCGTGTGGACGTTCTACTTATTTCGTAGTCACAATTTAGTATTTCGTGGCCAAAAATCAGTATTTTGTGCACGTTATAGCTATATTGTTGCCAATTAATTAATCAATTTATTTTTTACCATGTCATGTCTGGGGCTCTGTAAAAAAAGACTATTAGGACCAGAAGTGTCCGTGTACTCCTGGACAGTGTTGGGAGTAACGTCTTACAAAAGTAACACATTACAGTAATATATTACTATTTTGCTTTAACGCAGTAATATACTAATAACTAATTACCTGATTGCATTAAAATGTGTTGTAATGCTCGTTACTTAGATTGTAACTGGTGTAATATTACATACATTTTATTAGTATAGTTCTTTTTAAGCATTATTACAGCATGGGAATGAATGACTGCATCATTTCCCCAAACTGAATAAATACGCACATACCAACACAAACCTGTTTTGCTAGCTCAATCATGTTGTAACTAGAATATCTGCCAAAAAAAATAATCTCTTCATGGACTTATGATTATACTTCTGCCGACATCTCTGTCCTTTTTTCAGCTAACAGGTGCTGTGATGAATCAGCTGATCTGCAATGATCTTATATTAACAGTTTTATAGACAATGGATTTCCAGTATGAGCGCCAGAACAAAAATCTGTCTTTTCATAAACTCACCAGTTTTGTTGCCATGGAAACCACACAGACTTGAGTAATAAGATAGGCGGAGTAATATCTTTTCATTTGAACACAGGCTACCTGTACTGTCGTGCTCATTAGAACACATGAAAATGTCTTCTTGGTGAAAGTAACGCAAAAGTAATGCAAAAGTAGTGTAATGCATTACAATTCAGAGACAGTAATATTGTAATGTAACTTGTTACTTTCAAAGGACAGTAACTAGTAATATATAATCTATTATATTTTAGATGTAACTTGCCCAACACTGCTCCTGGAGGTCTGATCCTGGAGATCTTCCAGTCCTTGGTGTTCAAACAGTCCTGGAGGACTTCTGAAGACCCTTCCTGCCACACACGAACCTGCTTCAAACCGGTGTGGTGATTTTAACCTGTGGTCTGTATGCTGGCAACAATTAACAGGAAGGTGGTTGAAGACATGAAGGTGGGGGAGGGAAAGGGTCTTGTAAGCTCCTCTCTGGGTTTTGTAGACATGTTCAAGTCTGACAGTCTTCAGGTCTGCATGGTTGAAATCCTCAGCTAAGATGAGAAAAGCATCTGCTGCTCACTGATGTGCTGGTACAGTTCATTCAGTGCCTCACTCCTCTTGCTGCTATTGGAGCTCGGGGGATGTAAACAATGAGCAGTATGGCTGTAAATTCCCTCAGTCGACAGAATGGAAGGAACTTGACAACCATAAACTCCACTAATGGTAAGCAGTGTTTGAAGACATCTTTTCTTTTCTCATCAACTTTCTTCTCCATCACCTGATGACCAGCTACACAGAAGAGGTGCTAGACAACCAAGGTGAGGAGAGTAGAGTAGGCTCCATGTAGTGGGAAAGTGCCACATTTCTGCTCCTTGGTGACGACACAGAATCTCAACGCTGGTTGTTTTTTTTGCGAGATCACTTGAAACAAATTGTCACTCAAAATGAAACTTTTTCAACTCATACAACACAAATCTCGTGTGTATTCGTGTCGCCCAGTGCGAGTTGATGCAAGATCACGTCACAGACTTTTTATAGAAAAGAACAAAGCAAGTGTGATGTCTCCTTGATGATGAAATGATTTTCAGATGGACCACCAGATCCCTGAGAAGAGTTGACTTTATCTAATGACATCACAATATGTGGATAAAACATATTGACTGAGAATTTTAGGATTGAAAAGCATTTTTTAATTGAAGTTAATTTGAGTTTTTTGAAGCCACCATCTAGCCGTCGGGGGTATTGCACTTTTCATCTACTCAGGTCTTTTCATTCACTTATTATGTAGTCATGTCACGACAGAAAATCTTGCTGTCTCCCATGTGAACATGCTGTAAGTGAGCGCAAAGACGCAAATTCATGTTGTTTGAGTTGAAAAAGTTTTAATTTGAGCGACTAATTAGCATCATGTGGTGTTGCAAAAACCAAACAGCGCTGGGATTTGCCAACATCACAGCAGAGCAGAAATGGAGAAGGAGCTAATCGTTGCTGTCTGTGGTCATCCAGAGTTTCAAGATATTAGTCTGACTTTGGATAAAACCAACGAGAGGTGTTTTCACCATTTCGGGGACTTCCACAACAGGTACAAGGAGAAATATTTGAAATCATGTTCACTGTTGATGGCAAAAAAGGTGGTCACCGAGAGGACTCCTCCTACTGGCTGTTGTTCACGTCACGTTTTCTGTGAATACCCCAGTTGTATTCACGCCAGGCTAAAATTCACGATGTGTCTGATCTGAACAAAGCATAATAGCAGGTTGATTGATGGGTGAATTGAATGATAGTATTGGTTGAAACTGCTCTGGGCAAGATGATGAAAGTCACGTGATACACATACATGTATTAACTAGGAAGTATATGTGATTGAAGTTTGTGAGTGAAGTCAACATTGAATGGAAGTCTGATTTTTGTGGAACCAGTATCTAGTGGCCAACTGTGGTATTACAGTTTGTGGCACCTCCACATCAGCTTCACTTTTCAGACGTGCCACCCACGTCCATCTTCTACACCCAGTCTGTGATTCAAACAGATTAAACCTACTTTACATATTCTCTGATGTAAAATAGTTATTAAACCTGACTCATCCTGCAGCTCAGTGTCCACCCCCCGCACAGTGAACACAGGCAAACGAAACCTTTTCCACAGCAGAACCACAGAAGAAGAAGCACTGAGCACTGATCAGCTTTCACTGTGGAACAGATCACAGCCGTGAACTCCGTCCTGAGTGTTGGTTTTTCTTCTCTCCGTCGACATGTCGACAGATGGTGCGAGTCTCTGTAACAGACTGTCAGTGTTCACATGAGCCTCCTCCACTCTGATCTGCTGTTAACACGATTTAACCTCTCTGAGTTACCATGGAGACAGCTACACTTTAATTAGAAACACAAATTCAATTACAGCACGCGCACGCACACACACACAAACGTACAATACACACCCACACACATTTATATTTACACAGACGCTTTGTGAAGCATCTTGTTTCTGTAAACCACCGCCCGGCGCCGCTCTGAAGTCACATGATCACCTGATCACCGCCATAGTTTAAACGGACCCGTAATTTAGTGCAAAGCTGCTGCACATTCATCTCATGTTTCACAAAGACGACTGTTAATCCATGCAAACTAACAACCATGTATGTATTGTCAGATTGTTGATGAGTCATCACATGCAGTGAATGACATCATCATCCTAAGTTCGGGGGGGGGGGTGTCACATTCTAAGGAAAAAAACAACATTAAAAGATCAAATATTCTCTGATGTTAAATATTAAATCTACAACAAAATGAATCAGAATATTCACAATCTATGATTGTAGCCATAATTTTATGACAACCCCCCAGCAATTTGACAAGTTAAACTTGAATATTCTCCAAGATTAAATTTGCAGGTTTATGAGAAAAAAACTCAGGTGTTCTGAGATTAAAATCTGACATCTGAATACTCTGAGACTTGCAATTTTACAAAAATAAAATTCTCACATTTAAAGAGAAAAAACACAAATTTACAGGAAAAATGAATCTAAAACCTTTAACCTTCAGGTCCCAAATTTTTCACAAACAAAACTTGAGTATCGATGTCTGTAATATGAAACATTGCAAATTACAACAAAAAAATTATGAGAAAAAACTTAAATAACTCTAACATTAAAGTCAGAGATTAGAAAAAATGTAAATATCTTTCATAATAAAGTCATAAATTAATGAGATAAACCTGGGATAATTAACAAGAAAAAAAATCTGACTTTTTGCAAATTTGAAGTTGAGCAGTTTGGAGAAAAGAAAATCTAACATTCTGAAATTTTAGATGCAAAATTCACAAAAAAACCCTGCAATCTTCTGTGAGATTGAAAGTGATCGAGTCCTGATAAAAAAAAAAAAAAAACCAAAATATTCACAGAGAGTGAGGTTGTCAAGTCAGTGTGTTTAGTATGTGTGTTTATGTGTGTGTACCTCCAGCTGAAGTGTGTGTTCTTCTTGCAGCCGGCTGACCTCATCCTGATGCTGCAGAGAATTCTTCTCCACGTTCTCCTGCACAGAGAAACAAGGAGCATCAGTGTCACAGTGAGGAGCGTTCAACACCTCCAGACCCCACAAAGTCACCGAAACCCAACAAAATCCTAACAAAACCCACAATACCCAACAAAATACCACAAAATCCCAGGAATAGCCCTCGAAACCCCAACCATGAGGATCATTTCCAACTTTAAAGCTTCACTGAGAGGAAGCACCGGTCCAACTAATGCAAACATTTTGCATTGTTTTACACTTTCTGTTTTACTTCACTTTCTGGTTCTTTGTGTGAACTTCAGGTTGTTTCATGATATTTTCAATTGATTTTACATCAGTTTTTGGTTGTTCTGTTTCATTACCATCGATAGTTTTGGTTGCATTTTGACATGTTGTGGTAGTTCTGAGTCACTTTTTGATTCTTTAATTACATTTATATTACATCATTTTTCATGATTTATGACACCCTTGGAGTGTTCAGCTCTGGGTTGCTGTGTGACACCTCAGTCAGTGTTTTGTTGTAGATGTGCAGGTGAAAGGACGGAGTGAGTACAGAGTATGGTTGTCAGACGCACCTCAGCCTCCTTCAGGCGTCTCTCGAACCATCCTTTGGTTCCCTCCATGGACTGAACCTGAGCCTGCAGTTCGTCCACCCGCTGCTGTAAACCCTCCAGCTCCTTCGTCCGAGCCTGGAAACACAAACACAAAATCATCATGTATGGCAGTGAAACTTGGAGGACCCAGCTGTGTCACCTTCCCCCATCCTCCTCCTGCCCCTCCTCCTCCTCCTCATTACCTTTTCATCCCGAAGCTGTTGCCGGATTTCCTCCTCCGAGCGATTCTTGTCCTCATGGAGTCCTCGCAGCTCCTTCTCATAGCGAGCTCTCACCCCGAGAACCTGAGAGGGAGGAGGGTGAGAATGAGAAGGATGGAAAACAAAAGTCAAATCACTGAAACTTAATCATCTGATGAAAATATTCTGTTTCTTTTCAACACATTTTTTAAAATCAACAGAAAAACATGAGTGAGAAAATTTCTAAAATAAAAACAAAATAAAATGAAAATAAAAAATGAAGTAATTTAATAAAAATGTAGAAGAAGAAGATGAAGAAGAAGAAGAAGAAGAAGAAGAAGAAGAAGAGGAACACTTGCCTCCTTCTCATGCTGCAGTTTGAGGTCTGACAGTGCCTCCTTGTGGTCGGACTTCTCCTGGTTCAGTTGTATGGCCATATCATCCAACATGGCCTTCCTCTTCTCTGCTGTCTGCACACACACGGACACACACACACACACACACACACACACACACACACACACACACACACACACACACACACACACACACACACACACACACACACACAGACACACCACCATCATCATCATTAATGTGTTTTGATGCAAAGGTGTGTGTGTGTGTGTGTGTGTGTGTGTGTGTGTGTGTGTGTGTGTGTGTCTTCTCAGTAGCTTCCAGCGAGTCTGAGCAGTCCTACACTGCTAACCCCTGCCGGGGAATGACCTGGAAAAGGTGGTCCAAAATCTGGCCTCTCTCCAAACTCCAGACGACATACTGGAAACGGTTGGAGCATTCCTCTCTCCAGTCAAAAACCAAAAGGTACCATACCTACATGCACATCGCTTCATGGAACACTCACACACTCCTAGACTTGGCTGATACATCTGATCAGCCCCACCGCACAACAAAGTACGCAAAGTATAGCATCAAAATCGCAGCCCTCACAAAGAAGTGCTTTGCCACCCTCATCATCACTCTGGATGCAGATCACCACATAAAAGAGCACTTTTAACAGGGACTCGACTCCATTAGTCAGAAAATCCAAGCTACTACTAAACTAATACTTGGGGGAGATTTCAATGCTAGAGTAGACACAGACAGTAAAGTTTGGATTTGAGTCCTCCCCCGAAGTGGAGTAGGGAAACTGAACAGTACTGGGCTTCGTCTCCTTCCACTCCGTGCAAAATATGACCTGGTTATCACCAACACCATCTTCCAGATGAAAAACAGACTCAATACCATGTGCCAACATCCCCACTCAAAGCACTGGCACCTCTTGGATTACATCATCATACGACAAAAGGACAGGCCAGATACTCTTATCACCTGAGCTGTACCCAGGGCCAAACGTTGGACTTATACGGCTCCAGAAAGCGAACTATTATCCCTGCCCCAACAGCTGAAGGGGTCTCTCTCCCTCATGACCCTCACAAGATCCTTGACCACTGGGCCAACCCTTTTGAGACCCTCTTCAACTATTCAAATCCCGTTGATCATCACCTCCTCAATAAACTACCAGAACTTCCATCATTCCTGAAACTTGACACTCCACCATAGTGCTTCAAGATCCGCCAAGCCACCCAGAGCCTGAAGAACACTAAAAGCACAGGACCTGACGGCATCCCAGCAGCGGTTTTCAAGCATGGGGGAGAAGTCCTCCCCAAGGGGACAAAGTAATCTGTGGGAACAGCCGTGGTATCTCCCTCTTTTCCATTGCTGGAAAGTTCTGGCAAAGATCATGCTTAACCAACCGGCAGAACATTTCTCAGAAAGTGCTCTTCCAAAATCCCAATGTGGCTTCAGGAAGTCTAAATTCACCATCAACAGGCTGTTTGTTTTACAGCAGCTACTGGAGAAAAGCAGAGAGCAGCACAAAGACCTGTGCATAGCCTTCAATGTGTTCTGGCACCCGTCCTATTCAATCTTTTACTCTTAACCATCACCAGTCTCTAATATCATGTCATGGGTCACAGAGATGGAGTTCACCTGGATTATCACGTTGACAGGAGCCTATTCAACTGACAGCTCTAGGCCCACACAAAAACAAAACCCTGCCATATCATGACGTCAATATGCAGACAAGTAAGCCATCCTTGCACACAGCCTAGACTCTAGGCACAACACCCTCAACATACTCTCCTGCCTATAGGAGGAGAAAGCATTTTCAAAACTGAAGTTATGGAACACCTCAATACTCTCTTCTTTACCCCCAGCTTCCAATTCCACGGTGTTCCACTCAACGTAAAGAACCACTTCATCTATCTTGGCTCCACACTTTCCTCAGACTGCATCCTTGACACAGAAATACACACTAGCATCAACAAAGCCTTGTTGGCCTTCAGACGTCTCCGCATGAGGGTTGATGAAAACAGAAACCTAAAGGCCAACACCAAGGTTGCTGTTAATAACACAGTATGCGTTTTCATTCTGCTCTATGGGCATAAATATGGACCCCATACAGACGGCACCTCTCAAATCTGGAGGCCTTTCACATCCGCTGTCTATAAAACATACTTGGTTTGTCGTGGGAGGACCAAACCCCCCCACACATACCCCTTTTCCACCAAACAGGTTCCAGGGCCAGTTCCGGGCCAGTTCCTGACTTGGCCCCAGTTTGTTGGTTTTCCACCGCCGCGAGAACCGGCCCCAGCCCCTAAAACACGGGCTACCTCTGGCCCCACTTCTTTGCCGGGCCAGACTTAGCACCAAGTAAGCAGCGACTACGCCAGGAGCTGGGGGAGCGACGGTGGAAACACAGCTAGTGATAGTAATAGAATAAAGTAATGAAAATACCGTTTTGGCTCTGGATCCCAGTGTAGACTGTAAAACCAGGAACAGCACTTGTATGCAAACGATAACTCCTCCATTTAAACATTATTACTGCGAGGGTGCGCTTCGCCGTCATATGGGACCAGGAAGCACATCGTAAATTCCCAAAACTGAGTTAACAAAGCAGTTTTGCATCGCTACGTGCGGTATTTATTTAAACA
>OOFC01022752.1:0-47172 GCA_900323345.1 Pseudochromis fuscus
GATCGAGGTGATTGCGGGAGAGAAAGGATGTCCTGAAATTTCTAATTAATACTAATGAACCATTTCCTCGCCTGGATTGTCATCTCAATATAGCGCTACAGGAGTCTCGGCAGGTTTACACAAAAGGTTTTTATTGCTTCTGACCTGTGGCAGAGTGAATTTTAACACACGCAGGTGACCAGGTGAGACCTTATTTACAAAACCTGATGCTGGTGTGTTGTCTTTGTGGAATAAATTGGGACCAGGCTCAAACCGTCTGTCAGCTTCCTAAGGAAAAGTGAATGAATGAGTAAGTGAGTGAGTGCTAATTTGTTCTATATGAAGTTGAATGTGAGAAAGATGTGGAAATAACTGACCTGTAACAGCATCATTGAGTGATTTCCCTTGAAGAACAGACACTGATGTTGATGTTGAAAAGTAAAACTCAGCTTCAACTACAAAAGAAAAAGCGAATTCATATTCTGATTTATTAAGTGTGTGCCTGGTTTAGGAGAACTAGTCTCTGGTTGTTTACTTTGTCAGGTATTTCCCTTCAACTGTCTTCAGTAAATCTTGTCACACAACTTCTACATTTCAAGGTTGGTTGTATGACTCTTAATAACACCTGAAGCATCTGATTTTTTGTCTTCTCAAACATTATAAAATAAATAATGTAGAGCTGAAACAATTAGTCAATTATTCAATTTGTAGGTTCACAAAAACTTAATCAGCATTTTTTTTAAAAAATAAAACATTTTATTAATAAAGTTTTCTTCCTTTTTTCTGTGTCGTATCTTTGTTAATGAAATATTTTGGATTTTCTGTTTGAAGACATCCCCTCCTGGAAATTGAAATAGATTTTTATTTTATTCTTGTATTGTGGTTTTATTGAGCGCATGCTTAACTGATTCATTAATTGATCAATTAATACTGAAAATAATCATTTGCTGCAGTGCTGAAATAATGATATTGAAAAAATGATATAGTAATGGATATGTAATACACATTAAAACCTCGAGCAATAAAAAATTGAGCAAGTTATTACTACCATTATTTCATCATGTGACTTTTTTTACAAAAACAAACTTAATGCAGGTCATTTCTATTTAAATCAATTTTGTTAACGCATCATATTTTATTTTAAAATAATTTCAGTGCAGAGCGCCAGGAGCAGCTGATCAAATGCTTTATATTTGTTGTTTCTAGTCAGAAGATTATTCATTATTTAATTATGAAACCAATGTTGAACACTCTCCTAACCAGATGTCACCTGAGTGGAAAAGCCTAGGGCTACATTTTGATCAAACATTTGTAATTATTAATTATTTGATACCTTTATGTATGCTTGAAATAATCTGTAGCCAACAACGTCTAAGTATTGTGGTAAATGTTCGACTGTCTCCACCTATGGACGAATTCAGTCCCACGCTGAGCTTCACAGTTTGTCTCTAACGAGCGTCTTTTAAAGTCTCCCTGAAACAATCTGAGAGGCACAGAAGAATTAAAAAGATCTTTGTGATGTGCCACTAAGTGAAAACAACTCAGTGGTTCTCTTAAAGATCCCCCAGTGTACAATGGGCACTTTCGTTTCAGATTAATCATTAAAATGGTCTCCATGTCAACGCAGGAGCACAGACCATTAATAAAAGATTGTATCGCTTTATAGTGAGAGGAGAGGAAACACGATGCCGTTGACTGTGTGTGTGTGTGTGTGTGTGTGTCTCAGTGTGTTTGTGTGTGTGTGGGTGTAAGCAGTGTAAGGCTAAAGGTATCTAGAGCCCTGAGGTGATTTCTTTAGTTTCATAAGCAGATTACTTTCTTTTGTCCCAGGAGGTTGAGTGATTGCACTGGTTAATGTGTCAGAGCGAATCCGCCTCCTGACCGAGCAGCTGAAGTTCAAGTCGTGACCCTGACACTTCTTCAGGGACTGGGAGCACCGAAAGGCCAACTCACAACCACTTACACTTAATGTTATCTTCTCAGTGCACTGTAAAATAAAATCTGCTAATATCATGTTGCACAGTGTTTCCACTTATTTAACTAATAATAATAATAACCTGTAATTTTAGGATTTTTTTTGTGTGTGTGTTAATTTAGTGTTTTTCCTGCATTTTCAAATACACAAAAATGATATTAAAATTACAAACACTGACTATGAATTTACATGTCAATTGTAAAAAACAATCTAAAACTTGTAAGTATTAATAGCCACAAAATTTCCCCATTTAAAAAGAAAACCTTAACATTAAAATGCCTTAAAACATATTTATAGTAATAGGTAAAACTGTTTAAACTTGTCATTTTTAATCATATTTTTCTGAAATGTTGTACAGTCTCTGGCAATTAACTGCAAACTAAAACACTGATTCTGTAATTTCACATATATTTGAGGGTTAATCGATACATATTTCATATAATATAACAGTTTACGTAGCAAAACTGTTGAATAAATGTGTTTTTATCAGTGTTATTTTTTTACACTACAATAAAAAGCCAAACGTGACACTTTTCACATTAAAACAAGAAAAATCTGTATAATTAACAACATTTGAATAAATTATTCTTAATGCTTGTGTTGAGACATGGTGAGATTTTAAAGTTATTGAAGGAGTGATGATCTTGGGATTGCTGTTTGTTGAATAGGTATCACTATGTTTCTACTACTCCTGCTTTCACCCAGCACATATCCATGGTAACATGACAGACAGTCAGACTTCTTGCACACATATACTTATAGAGATATGTGTGATCCAACGTGTTCAATAACTTAAAAATCTCACTGTGCTTCAACCCAACCATAAAAAGAACTTCATCAAATTTTGTAAATGAGACACCGTTCTCCATTCAGACGACCAATACGACACGAAGTTAATGCTCAGTCAATGCATTACTGCAAACACACTTCTTGAGATGACACTGGCTCATGGTGTAAAAACAGAAAAGCCTTGGGTAAGACAGAACTGAGAGAGTTATGGGTGTTTAATTTAAAGCTGTTAAAGGTGCTGTTGATTCACAGCCTGGTAGGTATTTATCACCCTTATTAGCTAATGAGGAATATATGATTCTAGGTGGAAACAGATTCATTAACATCATGAGCCTGATGGAGATTCAGTGGTTGGTTGGAGTGAAAAAAAATAAAAAATACCGAAGCCAAATACTGTTGAACAAAATTATCTCCTTAAGGTGTGGAACCAACTGATGAGCATATGGTCGGACGTTTTTCTGTCACTGTAGTAGTACTACTACAGCTCTGAAAAAGGGTTATTAGTTTATATTATGCAGCCCTGGGCGGTTGAAGGAGCGACCGAACATGTAATAGATAGTGACAGATTATCTCAAGAGTGATTAAAACGCTTTACTCAGACCATTTTAAATCATCAATCAACAAACACAGAAGCTGAAGGGACAGGACAACACGGAAAAAGATGTCACACTGTCAAGGTGCTGCCTCGAGGAACAATTCAGCATAATGCAAGAGTGCAAAACAAACAGCAGAGCACGGTTCAGGATTCAATAAATACTGGACCACAAAGTCACAAGCAAGTGTGCACAGAATAGGTTTCTTTAGTTTCCTATAAGAAATGGACTGGTTTGACAGCATGCACTGATCGTCTGTGAAGCAGCGGCACAGTGATGAGGCTGTGAACCAGGGAAACAGTTTGCACTACAGTTTCTCAAGGCGAAAACTGGGCCATCAAAACACGGCGGGGATGTGCAAGGATTTGCCCCAGAAATGGGAGGAATCAGGAGAATAAGAAAAAGCAGAAGAGAGCTGTGGATAGAGCGATATGGATAATTGCTTTTAAAGCTTCTCAACAGTGGATAGTTTGAATGGGTGAAATGTGAGTTGGCATTTAAAAGAGGAATTCATGGGAGGGGAATGTTCTATTCAGCGAAATGCAGAGGCATCTCTTCAAGACCACTCAAAAATGATTCATAATTGATATGTTTAGCGGTAGCCCTGGATGACACTGTTGGCAGCTCAGTGATGTTATGACCAACGTTATTGTACTTAGACGCACAGCAGAGGAGAATTGTTTCTGAGATCTCCAGAAGAAAGCCACTTTTATCTTCAGTAAAAATCTAGATGCATCATGGGAAAACTATTTATCAGTTACCTCAACCAACTTGTGAGAAGTGAAACCACAGGATTGCTTTATAGAATACAGTTCAATCCATATTAGAATAAAGTCATGTAAGGAGAAGCTGCAAACCGCAAGCTGTTCAACAGGGTGTTTTACATTAGTCATGGCAGCAGTATGTCTCTGAACGGCTTTTTAATGCATATTTAAAAATACTGTTATGCCTGGCAGACCATGCAGCTTAGATCTGCTCTACTGCTCTGTGTCTGCTGCTGTAAATCATGATTACAGCACAGCAGTGTTTAAGGAACTACATATGTTAAGTTCGCAACTTCAAATACATTTCAGTTTAAAAAGTGTTTGCAACTCGAGATGAATGCGATTATGATGTGAGCTCTGTGAGGCTACAGCAGGATAACCTGCACCCAACACCGGTAACGAGGTGCGCAGGTAATGTATTCACTATGTTAATAATGGTTTGTTTTTTCTAGTCTTGGCATGAGGGTGAAATACACAGTACAGGTGAAAGTGATTAGAGTTCCTCCTGATATGTGCTTCTACTGAATGTCACCACAAATTAACTGCAATGAAGTGGGCACACATATTAGAAAATAATTCATATTGTACTGACTTCCTGGATGAAAGCTTAATTGGTTTGCAGCATTTGTTTTGCATTAGCTTGAAATATATGTAAAATTACATGTGTTGTTTCAATTTGTATGTGGAAAAAGCTTTATGATTTTTATAGAGTCAAGATTTTATTGCTGAAAATATACAGTGGTGTGAAATACTGTTCCTCCTTGTCCCTTTGTGCTACATATATAAGACAGACAGTAACTAATAGAGATATAATAACAGACAACAACGGGTGCAAAAATACAAGAATACAAATACACACAAAATACAGAAAGGTAAACATATGGAAGCTATGTGCATAATGTAACTAAATAGACTGTGTCATATGGATGTTAGAGCAAAAGGATATTGCTGCACAGAAATTGCAGAAATGTAAAGTGCATTACAGTGCAAATGCTTGTTGTTGTGAGTGTCATATAGTCTGAGGTTCATAGCTTACAGTCCTGATGTAAGTTATGGAACAAGACAGATATCAAAGAGAAAACAGACAACACAAAAATTGCTAGAATGGCAGAAAAAGAAAGAGAAAACTACTTTTTAAAGTATCTAATCACTTCCAAATATTTTCTTTAAAGATTTTAAGAAGTGGCAGATTACAGCTTTGTGTCTGTTTGAAGAGCGATAAGCACTGGAGTAAATATTACCAGTGTAATCGGTGCAGCCAACTAGGGCCCAGAAGCTTTCGGGGCCTCATGTAGGAAGACGATTGTATCACAGACTGGACCAGTGCTGTTGCCGAGCGAGCCGTCTCACCTACTGACAGCATCCTGTGCTTTAAAGTGACCATTTAATTCGGTGATATCACTTGAATCGCTTCAGTTGTGACAACCCTCCCACCTTGTGTCTAACAGTCACAGTGACAAAGCCATTGTCTGCTTTTCACTTGTGTGGAGTGATGTGTGCGTGTGTGTTCCTGCACATGTACACACTTGTATTTGGAATGAGGGGCCAATCACATCTATGTTATGCTGCTGAGTTAAAGAAGACATCCTTTCTACACTTGAGCTGAATTTAATCTTGATTTGGAAACACCTAATCCTGTAAAATTCACAAGGGTTTGGAAAATTGAGAAGAGAAGCGACTACTATTTTTTTTTTTTTACATCCACAGCATTCATAACAGTAGTGAAGTTACTCATGAATAGCCACTGGAAAACACTTTGTGGGTTAGAGGCAGGATGTACTCTGACCACCTGAACAGCGTCTTTACATGTACATTTGATGGAGACTTGACATGTGGCTAAATGATTCTGTGCCTTCCTGCAGGGCGGAGGAAATGAATGCGTTTCTCATTGAGGATTTCTGAGTCATTAGTCCTTCAGCCCACCAGTGATGGATTTCATTGCCAGCTCGGCTCTAATAGCTTTTCTTTGTCACATCTCTCAGCTGCACACAACTCAACAACATGGGAACAATGCTTTTCAAAATGCGCCTTCTTTAAGCCACTGTGCCGAGCAGCAAGTTAAATAGTCGACACAAGGATATAAAAAAACAAGTGTCATTGGAGTGGTTGTTTTTTTTTACTATCCACATCTCCAGTTTACATGTATATTTTTGTGATCTTGGACTTGTTCCCCCAGTGCACAACATTTACTAAAAAGTGTGACAAATACCCCCGAAACAGAATGAGCCACACAATTGGTGTCATGCTTGGGATTAGCATAGAAACAATGCTTTATTTTTTGGCATCTGCACAGCTCTGGTGGTGATGCGCTGGTTCAGTCTCCCCCAAATGTAGTGAAAGGCTGTTGGGCAATGACTCAGTGTGTCTAATTCAGACTATATCAGCCCCTCAGACCTGACATTTATTCTCATGGCCTGTTAACCTCTAGATGAAAAGAGAACTGGGCACTCTTACAGCAGGCAGCATTATCATAACTACATCTAGGTTTAGCCCACAGGCGTGACGCATCGTACCAGACATGCACATTTAAGTTGCTGGCAAAGCCTCGTTCACACATCGACTAATGTCTGTTGTTTATCAGTGCGATAGCCATAAGCACTGCTCTATGGATTTCTTGGCAAAGGCAGCTGTTTAGTGCCTGCGAGGCTTTAGTGTGTTTTTTTTCTTTTATCCATAAATGGCCTTTATGAACATTAGAGAGAAAGTATGCCAAAGCACGTATGGAAGAAGTTACTGTACTGCACTCCATGGTCTATTACCTGTACCTGCTCTCAGGCAGCGACGTCCACAGTGAGACTTTTTCTGAACTACCACACAGCTGAGCTCCATGATAATTCTCTGTACCTCACACTCCAGCAGGGAAAGGCAGTCTGCACCTCTGGCTCTTTCTTTGTTTAATGCCTGCCACCTCAAAAACTATATAATGTACCGGGTTTTTTTTTTTTTTTTTTTTGCATTTGATTATCAGCACTGATAATGTAAATTCTCTTTCTCTGAAGGGGATAATGTTTCTGGTTTTATTTCACATTTCCCTCCTGGTTGTACACTGATACGCTGCTTTTTCAGCGTCCGGCTCCGTCCTCTGAACATTTACTGACATCTTCAAATGATCCCTTTCCACTGTCCTTCTGCTGCTTCGTTGAGAACCTGCTGACACAAACAAAGCAGCCGGTTGGAAGCATCGTGTCTCCTTTAATAAACTGCTACCCTCAGATCATTAATGAAAAGCAAGACTGCACATGATCGAGGGCAGAAGAAGGGTTTCAGTTAAAGAAGAGGATTCACTCAGACACAGATATCTTTTTACTGCTCAAACTGGTAAATTTCCCTCCTGAATTCTTTGGTCTTTTTCTGTTATTACTGAAGAAGGATATTTCCCAGCCGCATCTCCTATTTTTGTCAAGTGGGCTGATTAAATCTGAAGTCACAGGGGAAAACATCAGATGGGAACGGCCCCTTTTTGCTTTGTTGCTTTGACAGAAATCACGGTGAAAACATACAGTCCGGTATAATATTGCATTAGGAGAGCAAATTATTAATCCAGAGCACTCACTGTGTGTTGTGTTTGGATACGTGTGAAGAAGAGCTTCTCAATTTAGAGTCAGTTGGATTGCAGTGAAGAACAAGCCCCAGGGCACCATCTATAGAGATTACAGTTCCCGAGATTCACTCCTCCTCTGTCACAGTAAGTTAGTCTAATGTGAGGCTACCTTGTCCAAAACAGTCAACTTGTCTGAAAGCCCAGAACCACTGTTGACTAGAGAGGTGATGACAGACGCGTCACCTACTCTGGGATGTAATAGCTTGAAAAGAGCATGGAGTTAAGATGAGGGCCGCTTCACTTCCTGTTTCACTGCAGGTGTGGTTACAAGTTGTCCAAATGAGATGTGGTGTTATTGTTTGTTTGTATTATTTGTTCAGGGGAGAACAGACTAAAGCAATCAAAAAGCTCGTTCACAGACGGATACTGCTTTCTCATTCCCGATGTCTCTGCTCTGTCTGCTGATCACGGATACACTGACATCGGTCTCTGTGGTGAGAGCACAGTGAGAGTTTCCTTCCTCTTTGCATACATAAGAGCTTTCGAACACCTCTGTTATCACCTACATAACGGCCATGCAAAGGTTGTGGAATTTATATCTTTTTATATAAATATATATATTCAGATATACATGAGTCTCTAATGCACAAGCTGCAGACAGGTTCTCCAACGTCCATGCAGCACAGTGACAGCACCACGGAGAGGCGTCTTTAGAAATCTGAAAATTGTATTGTGACAGTATTCCCTGCTTCCTCAAACCTCAAGCACAAAGAGGCCCCATTATTTGACAAGGCAACAAAAGTAAACTGCACATTTGCCAGCAGGGCCCAGTGATAGGATTGTTTCTGTAAAGTCAAATGCAAAACATTAAAGTGAGCAAGGAAAAAAAAGCTTCAGAGCCCTTTTGATAGGACTCAAGCTTTTCTGTAGTGAGTAGGCGGAAGCTTGATTTCTCTGGCTCTGCCGATTAAGTCACTTCCAGATGGATTATAATGCAGGCTCGACAGACACACTTGTTTTTCTGTGACCTGTGGGAAGTCGTTGTCAATCGATAAAAATAACTTGACGGAGATTAAAGATGAAATCCCCCCCTTTTTTAAATTATCCATTATACAGATAAGTATTTCATTATGATATATATCGTACAATTTTATTTTACAGCACTGGCTTTTTGATCATTATTTATTTATTTGCAGCTATGCTCATAGTCATCCAACACACTCAGATTTTAAAGGTATAGATATCATAATGCAAATGGCATGACAACATTTCTACCACCTACTAATGACTAAATCACCACATCACCCACTACACATACAGTACAATAAAGGGCTGCGCGATAAAACGATAGCGATAAATATCGCAATAGACACGTGATCAATATCAATAGAAAACATGTTCGAAAGAATGTTCAATAATTTCCCTGATCTCTGTTCAGAAGAAGAAAACACTGATCCAGAACCGCAAGGCATTCTGGGGGATGTAGGCAGAGGAACGGCTTCAGCCTCTCGACCTCTCACAGCCCAGCTAGCAAGGGTCGTGGCATCAATGAACTCATTTGCTCTTTGGTAACCTAGCAACAACCTGTTGAGTGACACGCACAGTTTCATGTTTCGCCGCCGTGCCTCATAACTTCTTAAAAAATGAACGTGGAGTGAAATGCGACAATGAGTGCGACAGCGCGAGAGGAAATTGTGGGTGAAAGAGGAGAGGGCACGTTAAAGGTTACATTTAAAATAAAAGTATTTAAATTCAGCCATTTTTTCTCCTGGACCTTATTTTAAATAAGTTTAAAAAAAACGAATCAATAATTATTGTTATCGACCGATATGAAACACTTATATCATGATACTTTTTTCAGTCATATCGCCCAGCCCTAGTACAATACATATCATATTTCCTCACCTGGTTCGACAGAGATATTTAATCTGCTTGACCGCTGTACAATTAATAAAAGCACGGAGGATGTTAACATACAGTGTGTGTATTTAGAGTATTTGGAGGAAGATATTGTTTTTAACTCTGTCATAAAACACAGTTATAAAGTAGAGCTTCCTTGTAAACAGCCTTTAGTTTTCCCCTGACTCTAGTAATACCTGAATTTAACTCACTGTGTCTTTAGTACCTATGATAACATCCCACATATTTTGTTGATGTCTTACTCCAAAATGCTGGAGGCACAGTGGAGTCTGTTCAGTCCTGTGAAGTAAACCACTGATGCTGCAGCTACACTATGCAAGCAATGGTACCACAGTTATTTGTCTGATTTTACTGTAACGTGTAAAAATCTAAAAATCTGAATATCTGGATTGTAAAAGTTATTCTTGCAGCAACTCGCAGACAAGTTGGCTGATTGGTGAAATGACTGTAAGAATTAGCACCATTAGCTGCTTTAAATGTCTCATGCTGAGAGGAGGGAAGCCCACCGTGGTGCCACTTCACCCTCTGCATTGTCTCCAGAGCCCCAGGAAAGATCACTTTCTAGTGGTGAATCCAGCCATGAAAACGTGGAAAGCTGTTTGGCCCTGGAGAGCGGCTGCCTGTGCACACAGGCGTGAAAAGGCCCACCACTGCCCCTGCGTGTCAACGCGCTAATGGAGGCCCAAGGGAGATGCAATCTTTTCAATAAATGATTCAGAGAAACACAAGTCTTTTGCAGAATGCAGCTGCACATGGTTATGACAAGTTTAAATCAGGCTAAGTTTGGGTCGTCAAACTTTCTGCTGATGCCTCCAATAAAATAATTAGACAACATCGAAACAAATTCAGTACAGAAAAGTGTTGAGGATGTAGATATTCAAAGATAAACACAGCTCATCAGACTTTCAAAAATGGTCCAGTACCATTTTAAGTGTGATCGGTGTGTAGTATATGAGCTAAAACATCCAAACATTTGAGTTTCTCTGAGGGGAAATCACCTTCAAATATCAGCAGTTCTTGTTAAAGTCGAGCAATGCCAAGCTCCACTATAACAGGGGGAATTAGAAAATTATCTTATTGGTCACACACAGTCGTTTCACCTACTGGGAAACAAAAGGCCGTTTCAATGCCACTGAGCTCCACACTGTCCCATAAAACTGAGTTGTCATTGAAAACTCTCAGAGGACACTGGAGCAAGTGTACGGCCTCAACAAGCCTACTTTTTTACATACTGTGTCATTTTCAAACTAATTAATAAAGTTTTATAGGACTGCATTAACGGATAACCAAACATTGAAAAACACTGAAGACAAGTAGAATGGAAATGACAGTCAAGAATAATAACGATAATGACGGACAGAATAATGTTGCTACTATATTATTTCATCTGTTATGATGTATCCTCTGCTACTTTTATTGGTAATTATTGAATTGGGCTGAAAGAGCAGCAGCTGACTACTTGTACCATCTTAGAGAGACAATAGTGAGCAGACAAATTTCTTTCAGTGTTATTTTTTCTTGATTATTTAGTCTGACAGCCATGAGGAGTTTAACTAAGAAGGCAAGGGCGGCTGCCACACAGCGAGGTAGGACGAGCTAAGAAGTGCTGTTGAGTCGTCTGCTGGGGATTTAGAGTGACAGCTTATTTGAGAGATTTGCTGTGGTGTCACTTATGAAGTTTCAGGAAGGAGTTTCCCCGTTAGAGCGAAACTGGACATGCCGGGAAT
Organism: Pseudochromis fuscus; assembly: GCA_900323345.1. Classification (NCBI taxonomy): domain Eukaryota; kingdom Metazoa; phylum Chordata; class Actinopteri; family Pseudochromidae; genus Pseudochromis; species Pseudochromis fuscus. The sequence goes on from OOFC01022752.1 coordinate 11,289, forward strand.
GTTTTGTTTGGTTTGTGTTTTAATGAGAACAAATGTAAGAAGAAAAAAAAGTGGACATTCATAGAACAAAATGAATGGATAAAATATTGTGTGGACCATTGGCAACTTGTGTGATCTCATATCATACACAGTACTTCAAAAGACTGATCCTCCCTGATATCTGTACTATTGGATAGAAGAAATACTTACTAGTGCAATTAACCATAATGTTGACTTTCTGAAAAGTCTTGGGTCCCTGATGTCCAACATTTTGTCTAATTTGTGTAATTATCAAACTTATTTTTCTGTTAATCAACTAATCAAATGTTTGCAAAGCTAAAACCAATATTTATTTTAAGCTCTTTTAAAATATTAAGCCCATGAATTGATATTAAAATTAGCTGACAGACAACCATTTTAATAACTGGTTAATCTTATTAAAACCTTGTTGTATTTGGTAGAAAAAAGTCATTATCTTCTTCTTTGCCTGAATGAGAAACTCCTTGCATTGAGAATTATTTTTCCAAACACATTGAGCATCTTAAAGGGTTTATATTTGCCTCTGGGAGCATGTGTTAGGCATTTCAACTATTTACTGCAAAGCAAGCAAGTAAGCAATTAATCAACAAAATGTTTGGCAAATAATTGTTTGTTCCATCGCTAAATAAAACAGGAAGTGATACTACATTAAATATGCTTTTCATGCACAAACATTTGCTGAGTGCTTTGCTTTGCAGCAAGCCACCTTGACACCAGGTATGCAGCGTGCACCATTCTCTGTCATGTAATGCCAAGTGTTTCAACGTAGCCACAGGAGACCACCAGCTGTGACAGATGCTGCTAATGTGCGTGTAAGTCACCTGCATGGGGAGCTTGACAGAAGTTTTCAAAGGGCTGGCATGACTGCAGCGTGCTCTGTTTAAAATATGGAGGTTTGTGCTTCTCAGCCGTTGACAGTGGAGGCCTCTGCAGCTAACCTTGTCTGAGGTTAACCACGGGGGAAACAGAGAAGAGCATCACGTAATTGGTTTGCATGCTTAATTAAAAGTTGAGTATTTTGAGAGCAATCTGATTGTACAGCTAATATAAATTAAGCCTCTTAGGATAAATCTCCAGGAGGGGAGCAAAAAATAGCACTTTCAAAGGCTGCTGTGGGAACTCTTTTGGCCGCCTTTCAGTTCCAGTCCCATTCAGCTCAGCCTGTCCTCCTCGGGGGGTGCTGCTAACATGTCTGCTAACTCACTCATACAGGGATGGAAGTTAGCAACACTAAGCTGCAGAATTTAATAATTTGAGGTCTGACAGGCTGAATGTCCTACAAGAAAAGTGAAAGCATGGACACTGCTCTCACTCTGACTTTTCTGTCTTTTCATCTGAAGGATTTTTTGGGGCTGTGTTGCTGGTAGAGATTGTGCTGACCCCTGAAGTCTCCCTCCATTCTCTTTATTCAGGATTTGATTTGTCTAGCACTGAGGCGGCCCGTCCTTCACACCGCCTCTCTTCATCATTCCTTGGTCTTTCTTTACATCAACGTGTTATTCTACTCCATCAGACCAACTAAATCCACACCAGCCAGGAGGATGATGGTTGTACACCGCACACAAACCAAGTTACTGCAGTACTTCAGCTTTTACATGTGTTTAGTGGCAAAAAACTTGCTCTGTGGGGAAGGTTTTATCGAAAAAAATGGAGTCAACGATGAGCAGCAGATGTCAAAATAAGCTTAGGTTTGAAGGTTTGTTTGATTCGTGCCTGAGGTGATTCATGAGACAAAGGACCAGAGATGGAAATGTTTTTGCAGATCTACATGATTCAAACTTTTAGTCTGGACATGTTTCCACACATGCAGGAAGGTTTGCCTATTTGAGGTTGACCTCATATTACTGTACATAGTGCAGTTTCATTAAGCACAGCACTCAGGGATTAACTGACTAATTCTGGATTTTTCTTCCTTATATTTAGGAGGCAGCACCTCTAATATTAAATGTTACAATTCATATTCAGGCCAAGAGGCAATAAAAGAATCTTTCAGGTTGGACGAAGTGGAAATGAGTGCAGGTCATTCTCTGTGTTTACAAAGATATTTTGTCTTTTACACTTCTCCATTGTTGCTCAGCAAACTGCTCCATTTGTCTCAGTTTAGATGGGTGTGAGTTTCAACTCTCTCAGAACGATCCAGTGTTTACTTCTTGTTCACTCTTGGTGCATCAGGGAGGCTGTGGCTCAGGTGGTAGAGCAGGTGATCTGCAAATGTTATGATTTGATCGGTCTAAGTGTCCTTGAGCAAAACACTGCACTACAATCCCTTGATAATCTGATTTCAGGTTCTCTCAGCACAGATGTAAGGATTCATAAATGTGCTACTTGGCAGATACTGTAACAATAACTGAATGTTTTTTTTAATAACAAAGACAGTTTAATTGTTTTTACTACTAATTCATGAAATATTAACACAATATTTCATGCCTATAAACACACAAATGTGTGCACATTAAAGAAAACCAGTCTTTACTCATCCTCATGCAGCCTTTACACTCCATGATGATCCATGAGGAGGAACAGTAAGAAAATAGAAATGCATGGCAAAAATAGCAGCATGTTTACAAATCATATTTTCACAGGAGTTCATGTTTAACTAAGAGAAAAAGAAGAAAGTGATTCTGAACTAAAGTTAAACTAATTAGCTCTTGGATTGTTTTGCTAGTCACAGGAAGAAAACAAAATGTGTTACATGTGATACACAGATACATCAATATGTATCTGTATATATTTAATATTGTTTATCTCATTACTAAACAACTCATTTACATTACGGTTTTGTATTTGTGTATTTTTCACATATACAGCACAGATCTGTAACTGATTCCCACCTTTAACTAACTTTTGTACTTGCTTTGTGTACAGCAGCGTTTTCTTGTTGTGTTCTTGTTTGTTTACATCTTCAGTGGAAACAGACAAGGAACAGCCAAGTCCAGGTCCATCAGCTGATTGTGTCGGCAATTGAGTAATTTCAAAATAATGATTACAACCAAACCTTTAACAAATACCAAACTCTAATAGGTAATTATGTATGATGCGGTTTGTTATGAGATTTCATTTTAGATTCTCGTTGAGTATTGGTGGATAACTTGCTATTTTACAATAGTTTACATTGTTGTTTGTGTTCTCACTGCTGGACCATGTAAAGGTCTCTACATGTTCCTGCTTAAAACCTCCTGTGCAATCATCAATCCAGCAATGTTGTGTGGTAAAACAAAGCAGAGACTTAATACATCAGTTAAATAGAAGTTTTAAAATAGAAGAATTACTGTAAATATGAGTGGGAAGCATTAAGAAACCTGTCACACACACAGGTGATTAACTGTGTCATTTCACTTCAAATAAACACTTGACCACCACTGTATTAGAGTATGGCTGTAACCACTTCCCTCAACCACCTAAGATAAACCTGGGGAGACAAATATGGCCTTTTCTCTCCCTGTTTTATGTATGGTGTGAAAATATTGTCCAGACAACGTCAGACAGCAGCTGACAGGGAAAGAGACAGTAGCAGAATCTACAATGCACAGTGCACTTTTAGCTTCTTATTCTTACCACTTTGAATGGAAATGTGCACACTGTTGTATTTTCAAAGGAGAGAGCTTAGCATAATTTCGGCACATATCAGCCAAAGCATTAGTTGTTAAAAATATTTTAACTTCTATCAAAGCAGAGCTGTGCTTCAAACCTGTTTTCAGACAGTCTCATAGCAACAGTCACGTCCGCGAGCAGCACCTCTCGCAAGCCTCTCTTACTCAGGGCTGCGCTCCTCATTGCATGCCCTTTGAATGAGGGGTAGGCAACTTCTTGCAGGACATACACAATGTAAAGATAGCACCGAGTCTTCTTCAGTAACACAGTCTCAAATTCATCTTCAGTTGTCTCCCACACAGCTTACATAAGGTATTGATTTGAGTGTGCCAGACTTCAAATGGATAAAAACAAGTGAGTAAGAAGCCTCTCTAAAAAGCTCTACCAAATAAAATATTTTAATCTTTTCAAAAAAGATTTGTCAGTCTCAAAATGACTGCTTTACTTCAAGCGCAATGACTGCCAAGTGATGTCTTGGAGGGGAAAAAAAGCTTCAGACAGAATTATTTGCCGGAAGCAAAACAATGAGGCCCCAACGTTAGCATGCATCCCCACAAGTACAAGTAAAGCATTATTCATCAAGATGCAAGCAGATGCTATTATAGAAACATTTCACTGCTAATTAAAAATAACTTTTTAATGAATATCGTACACTAACAAAACAAAATATCCTCAACTATCCAAATTAAATTGTCTGATACTTATGGGCGTTTGGAGCCAGAAGTGATGATATTTGGTTATGACAGAAGGAATGAGGAGGAGGGTGTGACTCTTGATACCAAGGTCACTGCCCAATGAGACTCAGCTTCAGTAAAGGTGTCATTGGGGATAACACTTGTCGATCCAGCTCTGAACATCCCTAAATTGTTTTTCTGATGGACCACCAGAACTTCAGCAGATGACATCAGAATGACTTGTGGAAAAAATGTATTAATTAAGTTTTTTCATTATTTAAAATGATGATTGTTGAATTGAAGTCAATTGAAGCGTTTTTTGGGGCCAGCTTCCAGTGGCCAAGGGGAGTATTGCACTTTTTTGCACATCTGCATTGGCCTCATTTTTAAACTCCACTTGCTTCGTCCATTTCTACAAACAGTCTCTGGTTGTGTCCAATCCTCACTTTGTTCCAAAGAAAAACACATTTACTGTACTGTGCTTGTTTAACCACTGAAGCTGCTGTTAGTTAAAAATTACACTTATTTTAAGTTTTCTCATTCTGTTTACAACAATGACATGTAGAGACATTTAGTTACCATTAAAAAAAAGGCCTTCTGCACATCTTCACTGTGAGAAATGCATATCTGTAACAATCATGTTGGGAGTGACATCAGGCATTTTCTCTGTTCAGCTTCTGCCACACTTCAAGTTCTGTCATGCTGGTTTGGCTTAGCTCAGTCATCCTCTGAAGAAGCAGCATGAATGCAGCCAAATGCTTTTTGAGACAATTGTAATGTGGAGAAATAGGACAGAACTTCCAAATAGATTATACGGTGAACAGGACTAGTGGTTATTGTCCTAAATCTGATAAACAGTCAGGACTAGTTAATGGACCAGTACAGACAGTTGATTGTGAACAAACCATTGATGAAGAGGAGTTTTGAGATTAAAGATATTAACCAGGGTGAGGGTGATGCTTAGGTTTTTTTTCTCAAACTAAATTATCTCTGCAACATTAAACAATCAGCCTCTTAAACCTGTGATACAAGGTATATTTAGAGCATTCAGCTCAATTACCTTTACAGAATATTGTGTACACAGAAAAATATGCTATAAATATGTTGGTATTACCTGCCTAAAATGTAATGAAAACTCTACAATGGGCACCAAGGTAGGTCAGCCTGCTGAGCAGTTGACCCACAAACAGGGGCTAAAGTCCCCGACACAGTGGCCATGGGTTTGAATCCAGCCCATGACCATTTACTGCATGTCATTCCCCCACTATTCTACCTGTTTCCTGTCGCTATAAAATAATAAAAACTAAAACTCTGAAATGACTCTCACCGTTTTCTAAGCATGAAAATCTTCTAATCATGATAGCTGTATCCTCACAAATGAGAATGAGCGCCTGCTACTTCACAGGGTAAAGTGAGACTCTTGCCCATAGTACTGCAACACCACAGTGGAAAAAGCCAGCTGTCATTGTGACCAATAATAGAGAGCCCCTTGTATTCCTCCTTTGAATACCCGGCTTCAACAAAGATGGCAGAACTATGAAACAGATCTCACAGATTACTACTACTAACCAGGACCCAACTGAGAATTTAGTGTTTTTTGCTACACTAACACATCTCCAAAAAATAAAAAATAAAGATCACAACAGTGTGGTGCAATAGTGTGTTCAATTTCCTGAACATTTTCTATGACAGCAGATTTAAATGGGTCTATTGGAAAATGAGTGCTGCTGTCTTTGTGCGTCATGGAGGAGTTGGGATGGACTTGTTCAGCGACCTCCTGCTCTTCACTGACTTCAACATCTTCAGGGTTTTGACCTGATGATAAAATGTTTTCTGTTCTCTAGTCTGAAAGCTTTGCCTGTTTGTTGATGAATGAGAAGAGGCTTTTTGGTTAATACTCAAATACACCTTAACCATCAGTTACTTTTCACAACAGATGAGTAGCAAACTATCAACTGACATAAACTGTCAATGCAGCAGTGATTTACACGGACTCAAAACCAGTGATAACAATGAAATCGTTTTCAAAATGTCTCTTCGCCTTTCTAGTAAAACCAATTCTACGTTCACTTTTCTTCCCCTGGTTGCAAATGAAAGATCTCCTGACAAACGTGAAAATGTTTTGCGGGCTCAAAGGCTTTTTCATTTTGTAGGTCAAGGCTTCTTGAATACCTTGACTGGTGCAGAGTGTGACTGAATGAGGCCAGTGGATTGATGCTGCAGGTAAAAAGAAATGGGAGGCTGCTGACTGACAGAGTACAGATATGACATCACCCCAGAGGGCTGATGGGAGTGCAGGTGCATGCTGGTCCAGACTGCCCAGTTTGGACCAAGTCAGTCCAACAAATAGCACTCTGGCCCTGGAGCATCTTAAACCATCAAAAGGAAGGTGAGTTCAGAAAAGTCATTCAGTGTCAGCAAAATGCCTTCAGCCACTGCCTCACTTTAACAGCATCCATCAAAAACAAAGGATACAGATGATACGTGTAATGTGTGATACATGTGATTCATACATCAATGTCATACAATGCAATGAAAAATGTGTAAGTAAAGTCAAATTTTTGCAATTTTTTTCAGTCAGGTTTCTCCAGTTGGAATTTCAATGACTGAACTTCAGACAAGAAATTTAAGTTGTAATGAACTATAGTCGTTCTTTAAGATCACACAATCATTAGTTTATGGTTTGCTATAAAGGTCATACACCACGACTTCTAGCCTTTCAAATCACCACTGAATACATTGATGGATTGCCACAGACAACTTAGGGGATGGATCATCTCTGGCTCCGTGGCCTTTTCAAGATGGACAGGTCCAAGCAGAAGAAAATCCAAAAAACAGAACCAGCCTGGCTGGTTGAGCAAGGAAAAGGCCGGGTCACTTCACAGTGAGCAGCCAAGAGGAACAGATTGCTTCTGCTCTGCATGATCACAGTAGGGACTGGCCTGAAAGGGGTCTTTGTTTGCCCAGGGGGAAGCTAGAATGGCATGGCTTGGCTGCACAGGGTGGCATGTGGTCTGGTGTAACTGGGACCGGGGTGGCGTGGGAGGCTGTACTTTTTGCTGCAGGCCCTTTCCCCCTTTCTTTCCAACATCTAGTCAGTCGTGCAGTTCTGGGAGCAGTGATGTCATGCAGTGCTGCAGGCAGTGGGAAGACTCCCTAATGGGCCCCCCTAAAATAATACGCCATAAGTCTGAGATTTAAAGGAAGGCTTGAAAAATAGTTCTGTGCCTTTCTGATGCTCTGTGCTTGATAAAAACGCTGTAAACAAAATGCCATTTCACAAGTTAAATGAGAGCAATTTGTCTAGTCATCCTCAGTGTTAATTTGCGTCGCCCTCACACACGAACATTTTCCTCTAATCCCAGTGGAAGATGGTCAGAAAACCAATTAGCAAGTGCCATCAACAGAAAATTGCAACGCAAGACAAGGAATCTAAAAATTCCATCTGCTGGCAGTATTACTATGCAGGTTATTCTTCTTTGGAGAAGCTAAATAAAAAGGTTTCCTTGTAAACACCATGCTATCAGAGAGTACTGGGGCTGACATGACATTCACGATGGCGTGTAGGGTAAGGAACATCAATCACCTCGGAATAAAGCAACCAGAGCACAGCGTTCCCAGAAGCACAAGGTGTGTCTCAACACTATCATCACCTTCTTCTTTGCCCACTGTGCTGCTGCTGCTGGAGATGGATGAGCTATTGTAACATGAAAACCTCACAACCCATAAGATGAGAACCTCCTTAGTCAGCAAAGAAAAACTGCAAGAGGGAAATATACTGACTGATTTGTCAGCATACCTGAATTTATGGCTCTTGGGTCATTCGTGCTACATGCCATCAAAAGGACGGAGATAAGGGAGTGGAAATAGGGACTCACTGTAATACATGATACACTCAAGTATATGAAATGCAATAATAATTTGCATACAACTATAAAACTGACAGAGTCAGATGGATAATATGCATAAATCATCTGTATTCAGTAACATTTGTTTTTTACCAAGACTTATTGAAGATAAAGTATTTTTTGTATAAAATTTGATAAAATATTTTAAAATAAATGTCTGAGGATGAACAGGAACTTACACATTCAGTCATATAACCCTGTATTTAAACTGAGAGAATAAGGATGACTTTGAAAAGTGAATAGAGCCAAGTTGCTTTAGTCCCACAGAAACCTTATAGCCTCTAAATCTGTTTTAATCCTGACAAACAAGGCTCTTGCTTCTTCTTTTTTTTTTTTACTTTCTCTAATTAATAAATACTTGTAATCTAATTGTAATCCCTGTCCTGGGATGAATATGGGTGTGCACAGCCATCTACTCTTTATATGAAACATCAAGAAACACTCTGCTCTATGTAACTTTGTTCATGTAAAATTGTTGTACGCAACAAAAAAACACAGAATACCCACATGTATGAAACGGCCAGATGGACACAGTTCACGGATATGTGTGTGGCTGGTTAAGGGGAAATGCAGTGAGACTAGTAAACACACACACACACACACACATCATCAACATCAACCATCTGTAGCTCTCTGTCTGGTCCAGTGACAGTGATGAATGAGGACAGACTAACAAGATCTTTAGAAAGATGAATCACCATTAAATTCCAATTGTCGTCCCTCTTAATGTGATTCTGTGACAATAATAAATACTATAAATAATTAAAACAAAAATAAAAAAAGATAACAGCTCTCCCTGTGATGAGATATCACCATCATTATTACAAGCATCTTGCTTTCGGCAGCCCTGCATTAAAAGACTTAAAGAAGGTTGGCCACTAATGATGAGGCTCAGTAGTTTGATTCTTGCTCATATGAACTGCCCTTGAGTGAGAGACACTAAAACTTAGTGGATCTCAGTGTGGTAAATGTGGAATAAACAAGGGGAATTTGCCCTGTGATCTTGGTTAATAAAGGCAGTGTCACAACACAGTGTGTGGAGGTTACCAAAGTCCCTCAAGAGAACCACAACCTTGAGTCAAATTCACTTGAAAAATCCGTTCAAGACAAAAAGTCCTCCAAACTCTCCTTCAGAAGCTCAGAGAAAACTAAATAGTCCGAAAACCACCAGCCTTGAGCCCGAAATGCTGATCTCATTACCAGCATGAAATCAGCCTTTTTAATGATTAGGTCCTCCTTTCTGCCTCCCTCACATCACGTCATCCATCTGCTCCACTGGGATTCAATCCTACTCTCCTAGCACTGAGCCCACTGGAGCATCAGGGCTGGATTAGCAGAATGTGCTAATGCTGCACCCTTCAGGCACTAATTACTGTACCAGAACAAGCTGATTTTCATCTGCTGGTTGTATTCCTCAATGTGATGCGCAGCCACTTGCTGTCATTTTCCAGTCTTTACTGGTGCACTGAATTTGAAAATACAGGATTGTAAGGCAGCAGATTAACAAGCCAAACTTGAAACTTCAGAGATAACAGGTGTGATGCCCAGCCTGCATGTCATCTACTGTGATGACTCACAAATCGGGTGGCGGTGGTGAGAAAATAAAAGGAAAATCCTAACATAAACAAGGGATAATGATGACAATAATGAATGCAATAACATCCACCTCTGTCATGATTAAGGAATAATAAATGAGGAGTGCGAGGAAGAGAAACATAAAGTGAGGCGTAGTTGGAAGCAGAGAGAGTTTGGGCAAAGACTACACAGCACACCTGGGGAGCAATGACGAAATGAGCTGTTGCCATGGTGATGAAGTGCTACAGCATCACATAACTCCAAGGACAGGGAAATGTCATTTTTCCTTGGCTGCCACTCAGAAACGCCAAAGATAAACAAAAGCACAAATTACAACACGTTTAAGCTGCAACACGTCGGTTTCAAGGTGCACTATATGTGTGACTGTAAAGTGTGGAGGAACACATCACCTCCATCTGATACTTCGGAAACCATTTCTGAAATATTAAACCAACCAAGTTTCACACCACAAGGATTATTATTCACACACACAACATATGACAGAAAGTATAGGGCCGTATCTTCATGGCTCATTGGACTAAATTCTAAAAGCGGAGTGTTTTTCTATAATCCTCTCAGGCTAGCGGTTACATAAAACATCTTGATTGAGAGAAATAATCCACTACTGGATATGAGAACAGGGTCACAGAGAAATAAACCTGCAGAGTGGGTTGTGATCTAAACATAACGGACTGTGTGCACAAGGAAGTGGAGATGGAGGCAGAACAGCTAGAAAACCTGGATTAGACCTGCACAGCTGCAACACACCACGATCTCTCCAGCTGTTCACGTTCAAAGAAGCAGAAGGGAAATCTACTCGGTATGTGTGAAATGATCATGCGGTTTGGCATCATCTTCCATTTCTAAGGATAGCGGTATAATATAAACCAGCTTTTAATATCACTCATATTTGATTCTCTGTGAATTAAATTCCTGCTGCCTGGCTGTGACCCTATTTTCTAGAAGAAACGAGGCATCCATCTGTCTCCTCTGGTGTTGACATACTGAAGGATTTGTGGCTGCGTTTAAATAATATTATATTGTTAGTTTGGCTGTCTGCTGTGCCCCCTCTCCCTTTTCTCTCACTGCCTCCCCACAGTGACTCATCAGCCAATAACCTTGAAAAATGACCTTCAACACCCACATTCAGCATAGCAACACTGACAAGATTTACAAAGCACTTTGGAATTGGCCTTCATTTCCTTCCATCTGTCATCGTCCCAATTATGTAGGTCTCCAAGCATTTATATAGTCATGATTCACTCATAGGTTGGTGCAATACAGAGTATTACTGCCAGACTTAATACAGTATTAGTACCTGGCTTGATGGCGAGGCTGCACAGTCTTGCTGACCAGCTTGTCAACCTCGCATATTTGTGTCTCACACAATAGAGGGCTGTGATATTTCTTCATATTTGTGCTCAAATGAATAAGGATTACTGTCAGTCATGACAGAAAACAATACCACCACCACTATCCGTCACCAGTACACGATGAGGAAAAGTGGAGCAGTGCAATATGCCAAGCACTGTCCTGAGGGACCAATGCAATGTGCAGCATGTATATTACTGCCAAAAAAAATCCCTGTGCCTGTCTGAAGAAGCATGCTTGTGTTGAACCACATGTATCCCAGAGGAAATAATAACCAGTGCTATAAGAGGTTTAATCTATTTTTTTTTTATAGTTCATTACTATGTTTATTACTGATAATCTAAGAATCAGATTGGTCCAAAATAAACTGTCATCTGCAACACAGATGTAAACAGAGCTATAGTGTGCAGCCACTGAAACCACAGACGACGTAACAGCTTTTTGTCCAAATTGCTGATTCATTAATAGATTTTGTATCACACGCATTAAAAAAATAGATGTTATACAAACAATTCAATATTATTTTTTTCTAAATGAGTCATGTGGGCCTGCAGTCAGCCAACCTGACCCAGAGAAAGATGCTAATGTGCAACCATTAAAGACATGGACAGAGCAATAAATAGGTAGCTGAAGGATTATTCCAGTTATTCTAATATTTAACACATTCATGGTGTAAATATAATCTATATCATTACGTTACACCTTTAGCTAAAATTAACAGATATCAGTCTCCACCTCAACCGGTCGAGACAGACGGTTCGTGATGGTCTGGTTCTGTCAGAGGTTTCCTGCTCAAAGCTTTTTCCTCTGAACTGTCACCAACTTGCTGAAGGAGGAACTGTTGGGATTTTCTCTATAATACTGTAAGTGTTCTGAAACGACACATGATTTGCAACTAGATAAAAGTATTTTTATCATTGCGAAACTCAACAGAAGTAAACGAGACACAAAAGGACAGAGTTTATAGACAATGTATGTTTTGACTTGTCATGGAGCAATATTTACAGTGTTGTTGAGAACATTTAACTCTTCTGGATATCAAACTTCTAGGTTTATGCAGCGACCACCAATTTTAATTGTTTTAGCTTTGCTCCTGAGAAGATGTCAGACAGAGGCCAAACCGTAGCAGTAGAGAATTTAGAGAGCTGTGATGGCTGCAAAATCAACGCTAAATTTAATAAACTGATCCAAAATTAAGATTAAAATTCAGTTTACTTGGCTTGGCTATCTGAAGGTACAGGAGATACCAGCACCAGTGAGCCCAAGGCTGTGAGGCTGTAGCAAAAGCGATGGTCACTTTGGTCCTGTTTTCCCACTGCAGCCAGAGAGACATCAGCTGGATGGTCTAAGGAAGCTAAGTGACACCGAAAGGCCACAAGAAAGCAAAATCAATGTTAATTCACAATATTAGCATGCAATGCAGAAAACCAAAGGAGGGACTACAGAGGTCTTTGTGCAGGCACCGATTGCTTTGATTCAGACACAAGAGTCTTGGTGATAAATTAAATCAAGGTGATGTTTGCAGTGAATGAAGTGGGCAGTATTGACTGCAAAGTCTGGCCAACTGTCACAGAGTCAACAGGGCCTGACAGCTGCGTGGTAATTACTGCACCATTCGCAGAAGGGCACAGCCTTGGCAAAGACTCAAACACTTAAAATTTGCCCACACTACAGTTCACATAGATAAAAGTTCAAAACTCAGTGAAATGTCACAGATAGGCAATATGCTGATTTGGGTTAAATTAGCGATAATCAACCTTGGCGAAGGTGAAGTGGCCTGCATTTAGCCTCATTTATGTAGCCAGCCGTGCACTGTGTATTTTCTACTAAACTACAGGATAATATCCAAACATCCAACATTCTCTGTATTCAATACCAAATACATAATTCATATTTTCCTTCATTTATTATTTAACCACTTGCACTGTTAAGAAACACTGGTTGAGAAATGATGTAATTAATGTAAAATAACAACAGAAGTAAAACATCATCTACTTCATCACATCTCTGGTGGTTGTGGAGTTTTAAACATTGTTTCTTTTAAAAAAATATCTGAGATTACTGATGAAAGGTTTTCTACAAGAATCAAGCTAATATAGACTTGTGACTGAGGGATGAAACCCCCCATCTGATGCAGTGAATACAAGTAATTAGAGCACAATGAAACCGCAGTTACACTAGATTTGTAGCTGCAGCGAAGAATAATCTCAGCCTGATTGTACTTCCTGCAGACCACAGCACACCGCATCATTACCAAGCCAGCAGCAACAGCCTGAACCTGCTCCCACCAGTGGAGAGAAGTAATAGGATGTCCTGAAGGGCATTCCTCTGGGATTTCTGTAAAGCTCTGCTGCCACTCTTCAGTTAGCTACCCCCATTAATTATAGAGGCTAGTTAATGCCTATTGTATAAGAGGCCTTTCAGGAGAGTCCAGGCAAGGCGGGAGTCGGAGCAGTGGTCACTGAAGATGGTGTGGCAATTCATTCAGGAGCTAAATGTGACTCTCTCCTGGATAAGAGTGCGAAAGTATAACCAATGAAATCAGTCACCCACACAAAGAAACCAGATTTATTAGTGTTAGTAATAATGTCTACAGGTGATACTACTTGTTCTGAAACAGTTAGGTGAACATGTACCAAGAGACACTAGTAGGAGTCATTTTCTTTACAGCAATTTCACTGTAACCCACCATACTAAATGCTCAAAGCATAAAATCAGAACTAACGCTGGTAGCCAAGGACTTTGACTTCAGGGGCTCTCAGTATATTTACACAGCCTGCAAAAAAAAAGCTTTACCTTCACCAGTGTAAACATCTTGTATCTATTCTCGTAAATGCCTGTATTTATGTATGGCTGAGAGAGCTCAGTGCATCACAACTTCAGCAAATGGGAACACCTTCACTGCTTTGACAATATATTCATCACATCTGGTGAAAACACTGGAGAGAAAAGACAGCAAGTGAATAGAAATGCTGCTTGTGAGACAGTTTTAGGGAAATGTCAAATCTGATGAGAACACTAGTAACTACTAAAAGCCTAATAAAACTGTAGATGTCTTTTTATTATAAATAGACATTTTAAGCTCCTGTTCATCACTGACGAGTGGTCAATGCATTTGTCAGTTTTTAGTGCGTGTTTGTTTATATTGTTTATATTATTTTTGTTAAAGTGACAGCTTTGTCTTTCTTGTATTTATTCGTCTGCAGCTGGTTACATGGTTTCTGTACCACTTTTTTCATGTTGTTATGTCACGCCTACAACACGAGCATCTGCTGTGTGTCTTCTATCAGAGAAGGAGGCCATAGGCTACAAATTATGTAATGTGGTGAACTTCTGAGACTCCTTTGGCTTGAAAGGCAATGGAACTGCAGCATAGTATGAACAATACAATCAATCCAAGATACATCAGTGAATCTTTCCAGAGCGTTTGTACACAGGGGCACCGACAGATCACATATTGACAGTCAAAGATGTGCTCATGATTCATTAGCTTCGCACTGTGCTCGAGGCATCGTGTGGGCAGGGGTGGCGAGGCCATCTCCTCTGTACCTGCACTGAGGAACGACTGGTGCTACAAAAAACAGCTAAGCTCACCACAAACCAGACTACAGCATCATCAGTTTCCCCACAGTCCAGAGGATACATATTGATCTCTGTATTGATGGGACAGATCCACACCTAATTGCATTCTGATTAGGATACCTCCAGATACATAGTCTGTTATGATACAGGAAAACAGGCTCTATATACAATGTGGATTTACACCTTTGCCTTACATTTATCATATCACCTTTGGTATATCAGGCAAGCCACTGCAAATAACGAAACCATTATGTCCCCTCAGAAGACATATAAAGCTGCATATGTGATGTAATATAAAATATTAACAAAACACTATGCAAGCACAGTTTTTGTACCATATTTTAACCCCACATAAAGCACTATAAACACGTCTCTTGCGCAGTATAAGAAAACACCACGGCCTGAGGCAAACAATCACTTTTTCCTTCCAAATGAGATGGGAGACTGACATGCTGAGTAGCTGTGCAAACAGCCCTTTATTCCCCCTCAGTGGCACCTGTCTCCCACCCTAGGGGCAGTGTGGAGCTCCATGAACACCATTTA
Organism: Pseudochromis fuscus; assembly: GCA_900323345.1. Classification (NCBI taxonomy): domain Eukaryota; kingdom Metazoa; phylum Chordata; class Actinopteri; family Pseudochromidae; genus Pseudochromis; species Pseudochromis fuscus. Next base: position 26,551 of record OOFC01022752.1, read on the forward strand.
TTGAGAGGGAAGCACCACTGTTGAATCAAACCCCTCCAGACTGCTATTCTGCCGCCATATGGCGCACCTCTGTCTGTATATTCAGCCAAAACAAAGACAGAGCAGCCACTCAAAGCTAAAATTATTTTCTCAAGGCCCTTTCCTCTGCAGATTTTTAGTACTAGTAATGCTAACATCATAGGCACACGGCATACAAGGAGAAAAATGTTTGAAAAGTCATTTTACATTTACATTTTACAGTCACAAATGGTTTTATTTGAAGTGTTTTGGTTTTAAAGCATCATCTTTGTGTGACATGGCCCTCCTTTGTTTTCACCTCATTCAGAAAGTGTGAAAGTACAACTACTGAATTTTTGCATGCCACATCAATGAAAACCCTTAAGATGCTGGCACCTGATATTTGATCCAGCCACAATATTTGTCCATACTGGCCTATCACTATTGGCCTGATTGCCATTCATTTTAATACTGCCACTGATGGCCCCTAGAGGATAAACCATATTGACTTCAGTGACATCCTGGCTCATATACGTCTAGCAGCCAATGGAGTCAGTTTGTCTAGTACCACGGTTTACATCGACAGACTTGGAAAACTCCTCATGCACCTCAACTGATAAACATTTCACATCCTCAACTAAGATCATCTGAATTTGTTTCCATATTTTAAAATTATTTGACTTCCCCTCTTGTGGACATCACATCATTGCGTTGTTGAACAATCTGAAGGCCAATGTACATATAAAGCATTTTTATAAGTGTCTGTCGGCCTGATGAACGAATCAAACTCTTCAGCAGTGTTTGCTTCCAATGTAAATTCTCAGTAACAATAACCATCGTGTGAGCAATATAGACTGAAGTACAATTATTCCATATCCAGTTCTTCCAAAGATGAATGTTATAGATAATGCTGGCATGAGAGTGCAGAAAGAGAGCTTTCAATTTAATATCAGTTTATAAATAAAGGAAATGTTAGATAACAAAACTAGCTCATCTTTACTTCTACAAAATAAAGGGCAGGGAAGTGCATCTAGTTCAGAAAATATCAAATGCTCTATTCACCCAGTAATGATGATGCAAACACCCCCTAAGAGACATGACCAGCGAGCGTCACATGCACAGCTGTTAAACCCTAAACCCATCACTTTGTGGCCTCGAAACCCATTTTCCTCAAGACGGCAGTGCAGTTGTTCAGCGGCATCGTGGTAATGTGATTTCTTGTGCTTTATGTGGGACTAATTTCCCATTACAATACCAGCATTACAGAGCCCAGAATGGAGTTTTCTGAACCGAATGAAAAGATGCCAGCGACTGAGTCCTCTTTAGTGAGTGAGAGGCAAGAAAAACAGAAGACGCAGAGGAGACACCTGAATAATAACTTTCTAGCTTGGCTTGTTGTCTAATATATCCCAACACACAACCTAATGAACCAGAAATAATGGGAATGTATTTTCCTTTTTTCTAGCAGCTGCTGCAGCGGAGGGAGAACACCTGAAAAATAGATTGTGACAGGAAGTGGTTGTCGTGGTCATTGAGATCCAACGCCTGGCTGGTTTTCTCATTGGGTATTATTTAGAAAAGTAATGTGATAAAGGTGTACATCAACAATGTTTTCTATTTGATACTGTCGTGTGTGTCATAGATACCTCTTACAAAACCTCAAAATAAAAGCTGCAACTAATGACTGTTTTCATTATTGATGTTTTGCTGATTTGATTTTTTTTCTCAATAAATATCCTCTATAAAAGCACAAGGTGATGTCTTCAAACAGGCCATTTAAGATCATATCTAATATTTCAAAAACAGACAGAGAAAAGCAGCAAGATTGTCAATTGAGTCTAATTTAATCAAATCATTTTTATTATCTTCTGGCTACTACCTGTGGACAACAGTTCAGTGAGAATTAAACAAGCACTAGCAAGATAACATACCTGTTATCAAGCATGTTACAAGCCACCATCTTTTCTTCTTTACAAAGGACGCAACAACTGACTGCAGGGAAAGTAAAAAATTACAGTCCGTCACCTAAACTATAAAAACAACACACATCATGTGAACGTGTGCCCTTTTAGTAAGTATTAGAAAGCTACACCTAAATAAACGGTGTAATCTAAGAATGTTTGCGCTCATTTATCACATTCAAAAAATAAAAATCACCACAACAACACAGTGGACAGTGTAATCTTGAAATAGCAAACATGACACTTTTGTTACTGTTTTTAATTAAAACCCATTTGCTGAATTGAACCAGAACCTGCAGTGGACAGCTGTCTTTGTGTCTGTGGCTTGTTGTGTATTTCCACTGGCCAGCCTCTTTGTCTCCTGTGTGTGTTCATCTATCTCCTCTCCAGAGACACTCATCTCTTCTGACTGCTGCGCTGACACACACACAAAGGAAAAGGAGACTGATTGCATGCATGAATAGCTGTTAGTGTAATCTGCAAGCCCAGACACACGTGGGACAACGGGAGCCACCCAGGCCTTCGTTTGATTTTAAGATTGGATAAAATATTGGCAGATGGAATAAATTATACACACAAACATATAGTACTAAAATAATGACATCTCTGTTATCTAACTGGAAAAAAACACCTCTTTTTCTGGAGGAAAATTATCCAGCGGGAGTGGGTGGAAAATTAGACTTAGATGAATTACACCTTCTAACGGTGATTTTTCAACTCCAAATACCAAAAACAAGCAGCCCACCTCATCTCAGCGTCTTGTTGCACCGCTGCACACACTCCTCCACTTTCTGTCTTTCTTAGTTTTAATAAGCGGATTTGTTCACACCTGAGAGAGAGTGCATACTGTCACTCTTTTGAAGCGCGAGATAAAAGACAGTAAGGGAGAGGAGGAGTGAGACACACGTAGAATGAGCGGACCCTCAAGTAGCCCTCTTCACAGGCTCCCAGCCACATCTGTACAAAGATGACAGGACTCTCTCAGAGCCACACACTCATTGGTGAGAGTGCAGACGGCTTTCCTTAATGAACACTTTCATTATGATGCTTTAAGATCCTTCCTCCTGGTAAACAACACCAGCCTATTAGAAAAAAAACCTTCTGCCAGCTCATGTTGCTTCAAAGGAGATAACTTTGCCATGTTATTACAATTATAAATGATGGGTAATACTTTTATTTGTGTTGTTAAAGCTCCAGTGATGATACTTCAGTATACATAAAGAGCTTCACGTGTGCCAACACATGTGGCAACTGGGAATTCTCTATGATAAAAATCCAATTCAAACTTTAACATATCCATTCATACATTTTAAGATGTATGATAAATGCTAGAGAAATAAATAAAGATTGATTGATTGATGTGCAGCTGTGGCTTAAATGTCTGCTGCAGGTACTACAGTCAAACCCAATTACTTTTACACCATAGCCAATCAAAATGATATCATAATTACAAATATTAATAACCAGTTGGATCATGAATCCGCATTTTAATTGCAAGCTCTGCAACAGGAACCCTTTCATTTTACATTCCCAATTTTAGCCGCAGGAGCAGAAACAAGCTTTGTCCTCTCCAGCTGCAGTGGACAGGTTGTTACATTTGGGACATTATGCTTTTTGTTTACCACACCACTCTTGGCAATCTAATGCTGTGCATTAAATATCAAACAGTAATTTCTAAAATGCCAAAAGCTTGTATTACGTTCCATGTTTTAAGCAACTTTTAAGTGCACTATTTAGTCCGCTGCTGAACTTCTCAACCCTGTCTGCATGCTTTATACTCATGTTTTATGTATACATGACTCACTGTCTGGTGTACAGTGTTTTCTTAACAGACTAATGTAAAATGTTCATATACTGTTTTTAAAAGTAGAAAAAAAAAAACCGCTACCACAAGACTGATATTGCTTCATTGGAGGATCTTTTTTAGTTGTATAAAACTCTAATTTTTTGTCATTTATTTGATAGGCACCAGCAGATTAGGAATATGTATAATAGCACATGCCTTTTCAGAACATTTGGATGGCCTAGCATACACACAGTAACAGAAAATCATCTGTTTCTTGAACAGCAAAGACAGCTGCATTCATTACAGAAGCTAGAACCCACAGGGCACAGTGAGCAGACGAATCTGCTGAGGAGACAAATAAAACACAAGACACTGAAGCGTGGACAGAGGAGAAGAGAGATGGAAGACAAAGGGGAAGAGTGGCAATCATTAGCTCAAAAAAATCCTGCAGCGAGACTGTGTGCAGCTGAACCACATGCCTGATGATACAGAGAGAAAGGAGGTGCCCCGTGGAGCAGCGGAGGACAGGAGGAAAGAGGGACATAGCAGGAGGACAAAAGGGATAAAGGAGAAATGTGTCTCATAAATAATGATAATAAAAAAATCTCTCTTGTAGCACATCAAACTTAAGTGCAATGTGATGAAGATTGAACTGAGAGTTGAAGAGTAAATTAATATCTCTACCTCACTTATTGTCAGCACTACTCTTTCACTAGATTGTTTGCAGGCTGGCCAACAGAAGACTGTCACGGCTGTCAGACCACATCTCATTTCAGCTCAGCACCTGGCCTATGTGTTGATGACACCCACATTAGTGGTAATCTCCATCACAAAGCAACTTTTGTATTGGAGAGAGTTACCAAGGATTATTCCCAAGTAACAGAGCAGTTAGACAAAGACGAAATACACTCATGTATCAGCATAAAAATTATAATAATAGCAAGAACCTTCAGTTCACACAAATTTACTGCAATAGATTTCAGTCTGTCAACAAAAACTACAGTTTTGCTGTTTTCCACTTGGAGCGTAGTACGAGCCTATCCCTGTGTTTCCTCATTAGTCTGCAGAGGCACAGGGCCCTGAAGTACAGAGTGAGACAAAGGCTGGATTCTCTCATACAGCAGAGAGCTCCGAGGCCCAAAGACAAACAGGAGCAGGGCAATGAGGGAAGTATGGAGGAGAGGAGGGTGGAGGGCAAAAAGTAAAGTCTGACTGTGCATTACACCATCATGACATTTATTTAAGTTAACTTTCCAAAGGAATTCAAATCAGCGATATAGTTGCAATTATGTATATGGATTTCATCATGACAAACAGTAAATATTCACAGCTAATTTCAAGTTTTAATCTCACAGCTGATACCTTTCCGAACAGCATACACCAAACAGAAAAATTACTGCAAAGAAAACATCAGCATTTCCTTTCATGTGACACCTCAAAATAAATTATACAGAAAATGTATTGCAGTTTATATGACAACTAATATGAAAACACATTTCTGTGCCCTCTATTAGCAGCTCTCTGCAAAGCTGTGATCGAGCATGTAATGGTCCCAAAACAAAAACACAAGGGCAGTTACACAACTAAAATTGCTCTACGGGAAAATGACTCTCATTATAAAACATAACCCAATATCCAATGTTAAAAGATATGACGTTGTCCTCCTACAGTAAATGTTGAGCCCGACACAACATTGGAATTAAAATTCTGTTTGATACAAGCTTTTGAAGACAGCTCTTATCTGATTAACTCGTAGGCTCATCTATCACTCCTGTGCATCGTGTCTCCAGGTTAAAAACAACCTTCATTATTTGTAGATGATCAAAGCTTAACTTGACATTTAAAAAGTGCTAAGCAATCCAAGGCTCTCCCTCTTTTTTTTTGTAGCCCCTATCAAGAGTACCACAAGTGCACTGCGCCATGCTAACTCATTTAAGAGGCCACTGAAGTATGTAAACATAACCAACAAGCTGTGCAATCTGTTTAGATTATTATGGCTGGAGGCTATGTCCTTTTAAAGTGGGGTACAGGATCATCAATGCTGCTCTGCTCTTGTCCACTTCTCTCATTAGCAGACCAGGCAGCAGGAGGATATATTGCTCTGGTAGGGCGTTTAAAATTCATGCTTTCAGGTGGAGCTCAACCTCAGGCCTCCCTCTGTGTCTCTTTGTCACACAATGCATCCCAGACAGCACAATGGAGGGCTCAGCAGACTGCTCCCGACACACTGACAGACTGCCTCCCTGCTCTCCATCCAGCCCACACACACACACACACACACACACATGCATGCACACACACACACAAAGAGACACTGGGGAATATGAGAGGGCCATTTGGTTAGACAGACCCAAACAAGCTCTACACCCACATTTAGTGGCCTTAGCATCCTGATACCACAGTACAACAAACTGAATGACATTCATGAGAGAAAAAAGCGTAAAGTGTTCACGAGTGTGAGCTCATGTTTCAATGAGTGTGTAGCATTTGGCATCTTGTCTTCAGCTAAGCTCTTTTATGAATCCCAGTAAGCCATTGCAGGTCAGGCAGAGGTTTTATTTCCATGTTATACTCCGCTGGAGTATCAGGGCTGTGTGTGAGACAGCAATGAAACACAAGGGTGAAGATTAAGGATCCACATCCAAAGGCAGCAGCAGAGCAGCAGCCCTTTGCAGCCTTGACACGATGCACCAGTTCTTTCATTATCAACAAGAAGTGACTGATAGAGTGTAACTGGCAAGAGGCTGCTCCCACATATCCAATCCCCATGGAAGAGAGTGGAGAGGGCTGCTGCATGTCGGGGCTGTCCTGCCCCACTCTGCTGTGAAGACAGACGCCACAGTGATGTAATCCTTAATCGCAACCAGCCATGCGCCACAGGTTCAGCCAATCATGACGCAGGTGCGCAGTGATGCTGGTAAACACAAGTGACGTTCTCCTGAGATTACTTCTCATAAAACATTCAGACCTAGCACACATTTTAATCATTCATATGAGGCATAGCAACAGGGTTAGCCACTGTGAACTTTGAGCACACACACCTGCACCCAGACCTATTCACACTTTCAAAACATCGGCCTGGACATTTCCCTAGTCTGTAGAAGAAATCAGCAGAAAAAGAGAAAGCCACCACAGCTCTTTGAAGTGTCATCCTGGACAGTTCAGAAAGAAACACTACACGAAACAAGCTACAATACTCAAATACATTGGTGCCGTCAGTCACATCCAACAAACAACTCACTTTAGTGAAAACATTTTTTGCTCTTGCAAGTGAGTATCAAGAAAGTGTAAGGTACCAACAGCTGGCAACAAAAGTTTGTTTAAATGTGTAATGGTATGAATTTTTTATCAGAAATGTTCTGATTTAATTCAAAATGTAACAAATTTACAATATTCTAATATAATTATAGGTCATTTACATTACACAAAGAGACACACTGATAGTACTTCTGAGAGCAGGATATCATAAAAAATGTAATTTTGTCACGGTAGACTTTTTGACTTGTTGCTGTAAAGGTGTTATTGATGACAGTACCAGTGTGTCCTACCTAGTAAGTTCATGTGAACAACATGAACAGAGCCTAAAACTGAAGCAGCAAAAATGAACTCAGCTCATTTTAATATTTTCACCTGTAGTTTTTCTATTAAACACCTTTTCAACTATTACACAGCACATCTTACGTATTCATGTACTTTAACAAGCAACACTAAACAATTACTGTTACAGATTATCTACAACAACAATATCATCACAGGACCTACAAGATTAAATATGTGTCAAGGGAACAGTAGGACAGTCCCAACATATGCCTGGTAGATGTGGACAGACAGGCACCTCACCACCAGTGCTCTAAATTACTTTCCTGTGAGTGCAAACAGCCAAGTCTTTGTCAGAGCTTTTGGACGAGGAATCCTGACCACTGACTGATCTCCTATTTTGTTGGAGTAACTGTGGAGTCCCCGTAGCAACAGCTGAGGCGATGGCACCATGCTCCAAAGTGAAGTACCCTTCAATACACACACTGAGGCTCCCATCCCCCTGCAGTCAGCACATCTCAGGAGAACTTGTACAGGATTGAATTTACTCACTGCTGTAGTGAACACATAGTAAACCCCATGCTCACTCTTTATTGTACAGCATATCATTTTTGCTATTAGTTTTGTGCTATGGGTGACATAAAGCTGGCGGGCAATTAACTCTGTGGTAGATATTGTTGTGCATTCAATACATCTGAAGCACAATGACAAAACACAGGTGGATTTCAGAATATTTAACACCTTAGTGCAGAAGAAGTCATGCAAGTCAGATCTTTATTTTATATTATAAGGCATCTTTAAACTCTGAACTTAAGAAAAACATCCAACATTTGGATGTTTGGAATTCATCAATAATACATCTGACAGAAATAAACAGGAATAATGTTTTGCTTCAGGAGAAAACCAACAAAAGAAATGAGACTGTATTGAACCCAGTGTCACTGATAAGCTATGCAGCATTATCTTCACATTATCTGTTATTCAGACATGACAGAAAATGTGGGGCACAACTGATTCTCAAGTTGACTCTCTGCTGCAGCATTGCATTAAAATCACAGAGCACCAAAGGCCTGAGGGCAAAGGAGGATTTCAGGCACTTCCATAGACCTGCAACTAGACGTGAACTAAATCTACAGCGCTGTGTAATGATAAGTGCTCACTTTTCCTCCCTCAAACACAGTGGGAAGCTCCATAATTCATTAAAGCAAAACTTAAGTTAATGCATTACAGCTGCCACTGCTTTAAAATAGACGGACACATTGGTGCAGGACTTTTTTCTAATTTCTGCTGAAGGTGGCCTTATTATGCAGACACCACGGGGATGTCAGTGTCATTGAATAATTGTTACCTGGTTGGATGTCAGAGAGTGGAAGGACGCTGACCTGGGGCCAGGGGCAAAACTGAATATGGAGCCATTAAAAAAAAAAGTTTAGGGAAAAGATCAGAGTGAAAACAAGTCTAGTGGGAGTGAAATCTGTGCACTGAGGAAAGAGAATAGGACAGACACAGGCTGTAACATATACAGAGAGAGAGACAGATTGTGGGACACTGAGAAATATGACCTGCCTCTTACTTTGCATTCCCTTGCCTTGGTATACTAAGTGATTTGCTCGTTGGCAGGCCGCAATGCACAGACGGAAGTCAGGGCAAAGTTTGAACTCAAGGAGAAACATGCACCAGTGATGAGGCTATCAGGTGGACTATCCTGTTCCCTCCCAGGGCCAGGTTAGACAGACAGATAATCGGGATGCCAGACAGTCACAGCAGAGCTGGAGCGTTCTCCTCTTTCATTCCACTCCCCTTCTTCCACCCTGGTGACGTCAGCCACCCGGGCCACACGACTCTGCTGCAAACAGCACACCTGCTGGCTTCACAGTCCATCTGGCCCAGCTCCATCTCTTGCTCAGCTCTCACTCCGAGCAGAAATGCAGGTCTGTTTACAACCTGGGCACACAGTCACGATCCTACAGTAATTGCAGTATCTATTTCACGCTTGCTCATGGGGGACAACAGGAGCGATCGCAATATGGCCTGCTGATGACAACAGATATAAAAGTGAGGAGAGCTATGCGTGTCTTATTAATGTTTCATTGTTCCACATTACAAGTTAAATGACTCCTTGGTATGTGGAGGAGTGTTTAGTGTGTCTACATGTTGCTGACTAGTCAGAGAATTCTCCAAGGATTTCCTAGCATCCCTTTCCCACAACTGTACAGCATCCACAAACAATTTTGTCTTCTAATTGAAGTGACAGGCCCTCTCACCTACTTTTTATCAAATCAGCATGAACATAAAACTGCACGATCATCAAAGAGATGCTGGTGCAGGTGAGACAAAAGGCAGAGAAAGACGTTTTAATATCAGGGCCTAGGCTTGTTTCAAGTTTCATCACAATGTGTCCCAGCTGGGAAAATCAATGGGTTGTTCCTCACTGTAGTAAAATGCTCACATGGCTCATTTTTAGATACTATCAGTGAAGAGACGCACGGTGTAACTTAGCCATGTTTCACGGGATACCCTATGTGCTCCACTGATGTCAGAGGCTCACAACACAATATTACAGCAGTTATGGCAATACCAATATCAATCCAGCAAGAAGTTACCTGAAGCTAAGAGACAAAGTGATACATAAACAAAAACAAAAATAACCTATCTAAAGATAATGTGCTTCTGGCATCCCATCAACCTGAGTGAAATGCCATGTCTGTACTATATCTCAAATCCTGCCTCCAGATTCACTGTTGGAGGAGGCAAGAGTGGGTCATGTGAGGGAATTGCGTTTCCCTGATTCAGGTTTACATCACTTAGAATGACATGAAAAAAATAACATTTCTATTTCTAGTGATCTTGCAGCGGGGCATGCGGGCACTTGCTGTCCCCCCCTGCTTGAAAACACTTCAGTCTACCAGGTCAGACACAATTGCAGCGCTTTTCAGAGCAGTGAATAAACAGTGGTCGACAGGTGACTAACCTGAATGGTGCATGTATATTCCGTATCATCCAGCAGTCTGACCGTGCAGCTGTATTCCCGCTCAAGATTCCTGATGCTGCCACTCATGAATCGGCTCAACATCTTTCTCAGAGAGACCGTCGCTCTGCGTCTGCAGGACCAGAACAATAAACTCAACACCAGCGTGCAAGTGAATGTCACATTGACCACATTCCCCGGTCCCCTAAACGACCAGCAGCCACGGATTGAGCCGCCGAGGCGTGCACCATTGTTGTCCCGGTAAGTTTTCGTGCTGAGGGCCCGTGCCAAGAGCAGAATCCGAGGATGCCCGCATCCAGATCCGGAGGCAGCTCAGCCCTGTTGTGTGTCTGTGGTCGAGCCGAGGATTATCTCTCACCGTACACCGCTGCCACTTGAGCAAGTGGGAGGATCCCAATAGAAACTGACGTCAAAATGAACCAACGGGAGTGTGTGCGCTGTTGTGTATTTGTGTTTTAATTTCCAATGTTGTATCTGTTTCTTAACGTCGCAGCAATTTCTCCGGGCCCACACTTATCCATGATGCAGATATTTAAACTTGGCAGTGAAACATCCTCCACACACTCAAATACAGACGCATATTTTATTTATGGTATGTTGCAAAATTGTGTGATGTCTTGCTCCAGTTTAACCAGAATGCTATGGTGATGAAATCCTGAATGAAACACTCTTTTTTGGATTAAATAGTTATGGATGTGATGAAAAAAATATTTAAAAATGCTGTACTGTCAAGGAGCTGCTGAAGAAATATCAGGACATGTAGAAAATGCATCCAGCACCTAATGTGTATTGTAGGGTTGACTTACTCATGGCTCATGGAAGACTTTGAAATAAAACTAAACCCATGCCAGGTTGACCTGAAACCACTGGTGCTCAGGTAACACAGCACTTCCTCCTCCTGTGTTATATGATATTATGTGTTACACCGCCACCTGTCGGCCACATATCGTCATTGCGCTTTAAATTGTGCCCTCTAGTGTATTACTATCATGGGGGTGGAGTGCATCGTGCTTGGTGTGTGAAACCCTAAGACAGTCTTTTTCTAATGATGATGATTTTTGATTTGGTGATTGTGATTTTTCTGCATTTTATTTTGAAAGGTATTACTTCTAACTTTCAGCATGTATGTCACATTTAGAGAATACCTTCTTGGTGATGCTCACAAAAGACATCGTTTTCAGGCCTTCCAAATAGGATGAGTTTAAAAATTGCTGGACAAATGGAGTAGTGACTTACTAAGTGGAACATAAAAAGCTGAGCCCTTCAGGTGAGAGACGTCTCTGCCGTGACCCGGATTCGAACCGGGGTTGCTGCGGCCACAACGCAGAGTACTAACCACTATACGATCACGGCGAGCTAGAGGGGGCTGGTGTCCACGGTGGAAACTCTGGGTATAAAAACAAAATACAGATTGGTTGTGAAATGCTGTTTATATATTGATCTATTATTTACTTAACAGTTTGACACTACATTGCGCCCACGTGGCTAAATGAGGCGAGAATGTATACCCCACTTTACCGTTATATTTGCAATTGAGTAACGGAGCTCTAAAGTGTAAGCCGTTTATTCTAAGATAATCATCATCATCATCATAATTATGATTATTATTTTGCCATATGCCACAAGGTAGCTACGTTTCTTCCATACCATGTCAAAGTAAGCGCATTTCTCAGTACTCGTGACACAAAATCTTACTTTGATGATGGTTGGTCGAGAGTGTTTTTAATGCACTTTTCACTAGTTCAGTGACGTGTCATTATGAGTGAATTCAACTTTCCCAGTATGAGTGACTCACATAAAAAATAGTTTCTGATTTCATCTGACATTAAGCAACAATTTTATGTGTATGTGTCAGCCAGAGAACACTTAAGTTTATTTTCACAATTTAAAATTACATTTTCAGTGCGTAAAGGTTTGTGTAATTAAAGTGCATATAGATCCACCTGCTCCAACAAAACTAGATTAAACAGACACTACATGCATTAGAGCAAAATCTAATTAAACTCTTCAGCTTTCATGTTACGTTGATTTACTGGGGTCAAATTGACCCCAATGGTAAAAGATGTTGGTAAATTTGAGGGTAAATGGAGGGTTAAATAAACCTGTATTCAGCATCCATGTTATATAGTAAATTATAACTTGCAGTTTTCTCAAAACATTTACATTTACACAGAATAACACATTGACCACTCAAAGTAGTAATAAGAGTTGTAGTCTTTATTTAGATAAATTATTTACAGTAATGTCTTCGTTGGATAAATTAGGCCAGCCAGCTTGCCACATATAGGAAAAAGTGTCACAAGTAATGTTTTATAAGCATTATACAATGGATGCCAGTGTTAATGTGTTTTCAGTACTGAGCTAACAATCAAATTCTGGTAACACAAACTAAACACAATCAATCTTCAGTCACTGACTCATTCATTCATTATCATCATTAATCACGATTACTCATTAATCACTCATTAAGATACTCGATTAGCAACTGTGACAAAAAAACAACACCATCGCATTTTCTCACTGGTAGGGCCAGAAAGGTCTAATGTCGAAGAGGGAAGTCTTGCAATTCATTCTCATCGTTCTCTTCAGGTTCATTGCTCCTTGTAATTGCACACACTGCCTTTCTGGTGAAAGGGCGACACTGACCAGCCAGAGTCTGATGCAGCAGGGGTGTGCCGTGTGAAACGGTCATACTTTGAGCAGAAGCGCTTTCTCGTCTCCTGTCTGTTGCTGCACGATTCCTTCTGTACAGGTTGCAGGATGCCACCAGAGGTTTTCCTATGTCAAACTCCTGGCTTTCAGTCCGACGCAGTTTACTGTCTGTGTGAGTATAGTGTAGATCCACCTTCATGACCACTGATTGCTAAGAGAGATAAATTACAAACAAAATCTATTTATTTCAAAGAAGTTTAACACTTCACAGGAAAATAATTGTATCGTATCAATGACTGCTTACCTTGAGCTTCTGAAGAGCACAAAGCCTCAGTGTACAGTCTGGGTTATCAGAGTTGTTAAATAATAAAGAGTCCATTTCCTCAGACCTGCCAGGCCCAGAAAATATGTCTTCCATTGCCTGCAGATAAAGATTACAAAAAAAGTAATTAGTATTTAAAATAAATAAATAGCTTGAATATTTACATAGTTTCTGTGCTAAATAAGTGCTAGAAATCTCTGTAAACAGATTAATAAATCAGTCACTAGATGTCAGTAGTGCCCCAACTTTCTGCAGTCAAACTCAAGGCTGTATTGCACAAGAGAAGTGGAGCCGATTAATTTTAGTACTTCCTGCTTTGTCTGTGGTTGTGGCGTGCTAAAAGCCTATATATGGGCAGCACTTCCTCAGTCATGTGAAATGTGGGCGTGATTAGTCATTATTGAGAAATTCCTGCTGGCTCACGGAAACTAACAGCAGCTGTACCATGAGTAAGGTGGAAATGTATGATGCAGATATAACTTGCAGTTTTTAAACCTGATGTGTGGTTTACTAACTCATAAAAAAAGAAAGTCACGTTTCATTGAGCTGCCAAAAGACTGAAAGCAGTATAATATTGGCATTTTTATATTGTATATTAATTATTTCATATTTTGTTCCCCTATCAAAACTGCCTTTGAACACCCATGGGACTGTACAGATTTCCTTGGGTTTCCTATTTAGATGATAGTAAATCTTCACAAAACGTTTAATAGTTGTAAGTTAAAACAAAAATATATTTACAGGTGTGCTACTTAGGGTGATGGTGCAGTCCTGAGTACGGGAGCCTGTACTCTTTACAGTGGCAAAAGCAACCAAGACATTAGAGAACAACGCCGAGAAGCTGACTTCCACTTCTACTCCACAAAGAAACATCAGTCGCTGCTTTCGTGGTAGCTCTGAGGGGAGAATAGACAAAGATAAATATATCAGTATTTTCTTAAATAAAGCCGCAAAACAACATGATTCGAAACAGTTCTTTCTTTCACTGTACCTTTATATCATCATGGTATTTAATTACAGAAATAGACTAGCTGCTTTTGTAGAGCTACTGATTAACACCTACGGGGACTTTCACAGGCTCTGTTAATTTTACCCATAGGTTTTTGTCTTTTCTCTAGCCTGACATTTACTTACATACATACATACATACGTATACAAAGGTGATTGTCCAATCAGCACACAAAATCAAGATTCAAGTTTTAGAAGCGATGAATTAAATTTGAGGAAGTGTCAGGTGTCAAAATTGACTTCTCTAAATTAAACAGGAAAATAGACTAAGTAAAATAAACCAATTTCCTCTTTTGATTTAACAAAAACAATCAGTAGCTTCTTTGAAAGGTGCTGACGATATCACATTAAACCACAATGTCTACACTTGGTTTGTCACATGCTGCCATGGAGGAGGGAGGTGTGAAGACGACTAACGCTCCCATTGATATCAGGAAATGGAATTGTGGTTTACTTGACGGAAATTAACTATATTCCCTGTGACTTTAAGATCAAGATGACAGAAAAAAAGAATGGTTTTCCCTCTTTACCATTTGCTTGTCTCCAGCAGGCTTCTCTCAGGTTTAATTCCCGTGTGTGGCCGGTGGTTTGAACTTTATCTGTGAGGGATCGAGGTTCCTTCAGGGTGTGTTTGATCTCCACTGCCTGCTTACCTGTGACTAGAGGATCTCTGCCGAGATCTGGTTTAGACAAAGGAGAAAAGTGCAGGTAAATATAATGTCAAAACTAGTATAACTTCCAATTTAAGCAAACTGAACCCTTCATTAATTCAGAAAATTTTTGCAAAATGTTCAGTAGTACTACTTTTTGATCATGGGACTGCTGGAGTTTAGCAATGAATGAGAAACAGCTTTTACAAAAAGTTAATCAGAATCACATGGCTGGATCTGAGGAACTTTGGGAAATCTGAAAAATCACTTAGTTTTAGAAAACCCTTCTTCAACTTCAAGGCTCAAAACAATAATAAAAAGTAGCCGAGTAGCAAAACCACATTCCAAAAATTAGATTTATTGTTCATTTTTCAGAACATTTGGCATTCAAAATATTTTTAAAATACCCCAACAATGAATAAATAACCAACATCTGATCATCAGCAACAACAAATCCTCCACAGGATGAGGTATTTAAAAGATGTACTGTGGCATTAAAATAGAAATGTATAAAGACTTAGTTAACAAATATAAAAATAAAAACAAAAATTCCCACCCAAAAACAATCTAAATACATCCTCACATGCGCGCACACACACACACACACACACAGATCCGCAGAGTGCTGTCAGCAGGGTGCCCTGTCTGCTCACACTGATTTGTGAGTGAACCCATGAGAGCAATGGCAGGGGGTGCCCAAACGGCCGAGCAGCTGTCTTGCACTCTGCAGCTCTCAGGTTTCTTGCTGTTCTGAAGCCAAGAGTGAAAATTTCCAAAGAATGAGGTCACATGCTAATGGTACCTCGAAAACTTATTCCACCAGGGGCCCATCAAACAGACAAACACGCTCTCAAGGCGGGACAACTTGATAACTCCTCCTCACCCCTACTCAGTCCCAGCTATACTTACAAGCCCTGAGTAAACAACATGAAACTGAGTTGCCAGCGATCATAAAACTTTTCTGTGGTCCATCCAGCACACCAAAAAACAACCAGCTCCCTTAAGTTTTCAGCAGATCTGCACCTATCAGACTACTGAATTATGAAATATAATTCATAAACTAAGTGGAAATAAACAAACATTTCTGTCTTATACTGCCTACATGTCCATACACCAACTTCACAGAATGGTCAAAAACTACACCTGTGACTACAGACCCATTTGTTCTCAGGTGACTTTATTTTCATAAAGCTCACAAAATTAAAAAAAAAAAATACTTACCCTCAGACACCTTCTCTAGGACGTGTGTGACTTTCTCAGGCTGTTGGATGTGCTTGTTCAAGTACTTGGTGAAGATTCCAGTGCTTTTCCCCCCGTCCTGGACCTCAAACGCCTCAGCATCTTCACACCTGCAACAGTTAATGAAAAGACTGTAATGAAAACATATTCCCATGTCACTGGCCAATAATATTTTCACTTGCAGTGGTAAAAGCCAGTGAGTTGTTTGCAATTACATATTTACATAATGAAAGTACATACGTGGCGTAACCATAAACTGTGTTCCCACTTGGTCCCAGTGGCATGATGACTGATGGTATGCAATCCAGGTTGTACCTACAGAGAGGAAAATGCAGTTTTTAGAAGAATCAATCTTGATACGCTACATTTACTGATATCTATACACTAATACAAATGAATTTGAAAAGCCACATGTATCACTGTATGTATTCATTACAGCATTTACCATTTTCTACAGGTATCCAGTAGGATTACACTCAGTGCGGTTTTCTTTTCCTGCATCCTGTGCATGACTCTCTGCACACAGACACAGTTTTCAGTTTTGTACGGTTGTGGAGCGTCAACAGCAACCAAGTAGTTCTTCCCAGCCTGCTCATACCCATGACCCGCATAGTAGAAAAGGCCTGTCAAAGAGTCATGAAATTAGTTACCACTATTAGAATTGTACACAGTACTTTTTACACTGCAGAGATTCTATAAACCTGGAATAAATCAAATACACTTTGGAAGTCACATACAGTGACAACCTACAATGTTTCAAAACACATGCATTATCATTTTTCGGTCTTTGTTTTGTTATTTAAAAAAAAGAAAAAGATAAACCGGTAACAGGCAGTATCAGTCTGATTCAGCATGACTGTTATTACTGATTTCATTTGGTCATGAGCTTAATTTTACTTTAGAGTTGTCTGATTAGAGCTGCGGCTTACTTTCCTGGAACAATATGACTAGTTGTTGGAACAAGAGATTACAAATATTATTTCATACCCTTGTGATTTTTCACAAACATTAAAATGTTTATTTGACTTTTCAAGTCCCACTTTACAAATACCCTCTACAAATACTATATAAACCTACTTTAAGTGTTACAAGCATTCAGGAAGTGTCATACACACTTGTTTTTTTACCCCTTATCTGCCCACTCAGCCATAGATATAATTTATAGGGTAAGATAAACCACCTGTGAGCTCATGAACCATGACAAGTGGACAACAACAGATAAAAAAAAAACAGAGGTCACGATAGGACAGAAGGCAGTCACATATCCCACAAACATCTTTAAATTACAATATTGGCATGAAACTCACTGTAAACTCCTCTGTCAAGGAGCTGAATGAACTTGTCAATAGCAGCCATCATCTCCTCCTTGGTGAGATCCAGCAAGGAAACAACTCTGAAGCCAAGCTGCTGTAGAAGGTTGGCCAGTTCGTGTACATCCATAATGGGGGCCATCAAGCCCGGGTGGTTGGAGTAATTCAGGTTGCCAATAAGTAGGGCAACTTTATCAGTGGCTAAAAGAAGGAGCAAAGTAAAATTATAATCATAGCAACATATGGTATAATTCTCAAACATGTTGTAATAGTTAGTTTTGTCACATATAAATAAATATTATGGCACTGTGTGTTGTTTCTGTACCTGTGGGTGTGGCAGGAGGACCTTGTACTAAAAGACAAATAAAAAGCACAAATTCAGAATTAATTAGCCACAAATTTAAAGTACAGATTCTATGTGGTGGACATGTACAGAACCGTGAAATTTAACAATCTGTGTCTGGTACTCTGGGTATTAACTGCACATACAACTACCCCAGTTATAAACTGGAGAAACACCACAACAACTAGTTTCACTTTACATCACTTTCCTGTTCTGTTTCTAAGGCTCGGACCAAGTACTAGTTGGAGTCTGACAACTTCCTTTTTAGTCTGCTGAAATGGGAAAGTACCTCTCTCATAATGGAAATAACTTAAAGCTTGAGGGCTAAATCAGTGGAATGAAGGAGGTGAGAAAAAAATCTGTTTCTTTTTAGAAATGGAGGAAACAGAGTAAGAGGAAAATACAATACTAAAATTGGGAAAAGAGAGAGCTGATAAAAATAGTTTCAGTTTTGACTTACCAATGTCAACATCGACTGGTTCTGTCCACCTCTCCTGTAGCACATTAAACACTGAACACAAGTATGCTCCTCCATGTTCTGCTGTTGCACAGTCAACCTGCAAGTTTATTTGGTTTTACTGTTTGACTTTCTGGATATTCCCTCTTATATATGTTTGATCTACCACAAATCATACTAGAGGTAAACCATTAACCACATTTTGTAAATAAATGACATGGCGGATTAAAGGTGTATGCTTAATGAAAATGACAGTGATGTCCTTACCTGCAGTATGTCACTGGTCTTGTCTAGCAGTGCCTGTCCATTTCTGTACCATTGGTACTGTGGAGCAGGGATGCCAAAGGCAGCACAGCGGAGAGTGAGTTTTGTGCCTTGTCGAATTGTCTGCGGTTTAGGATTGATTGCAATGTGCGGCTCACCCTGCCAGTGTACCGGCAAGCCTGAGGTTTGAAAAGAAAGAGAGCAACAAGAGATTAGGACCCACAGCAATAACCTAACCAACTGACAGACCCAGACTGACCCAGACCCAACATCTCAAAAGGCATTACCTGATTTATCAATGTCCAACACCTTCACTTTCACCCATTCACTGAAGCTGTAGTTACAAAAGTGATCATTCACTCGGCACACGTAACGCTGAGTTTTCAGAGCTATGATGGTCAGATCTGGCTGCGTACCACCAGGAACCTTGTGGGAGAGAAAAGATTTGAGTGAAAATGCTCACAATATAAAATACTTCTCATACAGATAACACAATGTTTCCATATTAAAGACAACAACACTTGAGTATTATACTGCGAGACTGAACAGTGATTGAACAATAACTGAAGAAAATCTGACATACTTTTTTTCCATCTTCAGAGAACCACTGGTAGTTGAGGATACCTATGCCCTCAGCACCGACACGGAGAGTCACCTTATGGTTCACAGGTACACACACAGAGACAGGTTGGAGCACTATGTCCATTTCTGAAACAAATCCAGAGAAAACCTCAGTCATGTGAACTGTGTTGCGTTGATTTGGAGAAGTACCACTGCTACGACTGTGGGAATATATGGAATATAAAACATACCTCTGCACATTATTTGACATGGCTTGGTGCGGGATCCAGTCATCACTGCATTTTATTCTTGTAGTAACAGACTGTAAGAAGTTCATTCAAAGTTTAATAACTTCCCGTAATACCGAAAAACGACGTACACTACCGACTGAATAAGATCGCTGTAAATGTCTAACCTCAGCCTCAAACTTCTCATTTCTAGAGAAGTCAGATGGACTAATGTATAATATTGTATGTTCCGTTAGAAAAGTGTTTACTATACAATAAATACTCGTATTTTAGTGCATACCTGCTGTCAGCCTCGTACCAGTTCAGCAGCTGTCGGACCTCCGTCAGAATATGGTCTCCTGTTCTCAATCTTCATAACTTTCAATGTGTAAGCAGTAAAACTCTTCCCTTTCCCGGAACGAGCAAGTACCCCTGACTGCAGCCTGCAGATCGGGGCGGAGCGCAACGTTTTGGGCGGAGCTCAACCTTTTAGGCGGAGCTCAACGTCAGCATGCTATTGGCTGAATCGAACATTTGACTCGGCCGAGCGGACATTGCAGGCAGATTAAAACGTGAATGCATTTATCATTTTATCATTCATCATCGTAAAAATCCTGATTAATTTTGGATGTGTGAAGGTGATATGTTAAATTGGTTATTTGAGTGTAATATGTTTGGTTTTGCAAAATTTGTGGAAAAGCATGGACTGTGATGCAGCAAGCATTGTACTCGGGACTCTGTTGATTTGTATGTAATTGTTTAAAATGTCATCTTCCCTTCTCGTAGAAGTGTCATATAAGCCCATATGGGCCGGGCACATTTGTGCATGACACTTAAAAAAATATTCATTCATTCATTCATTCATTCATATCAAATTAGAAAACTATGCTGTGTGATCATGATACAGTTAACAGAATCAACCTCAAAATAAATCGTGCCATATAAGCAATTTTAAATAGCACATAATTCTACAGGCATACAAAATAGATAGTTAAAAATAAAACGGATATATTTGTGGCAGAAATGTCCTACTGTCTTATGTTCATAAGATAGTCACAAACCTGTAATTTGGCACTGCATGTGGTTCCACTCTGAGTTGCATTAGATACACAGGTTTCTGCCTCCTTCAACAGTTACACTGTTTCTCTAAGGTGAATGTCTACATTGACATCCTGAGCTGAACCTATTGGCCTCTTAGATAAAGCAACCTGATAAATGATAAATATTGAACACAGATTGTGGTCTGTTAGAATTGATGTGACATTACACTACACATCCAAGTGTATGGTTTATTACTTCTCCTCAACTGAGCTATATAA
>OOFC01022756.1:7751-20290 GCA_900323345.1 Pseudochromis fuscus
ATCATTGTGCTGTGCAAGAAATGGTAAATGGAGTACATTTATATAGCGCTTTCATGACCTTAGCTAGGTCCCAAAGCGCTTTACAAGGCAACTCATTCACCCATTCACACACACACACACACACACACACACACTCACACACCAATGGCTACTGAGCTGCTATGCAAGGTGCTAGCCACCATTGGGAGCAACTTAGGGTTCAGTGTCTTGCCCAAGGACACTTCGACATGTAAGTAAGTAAGTAAGTAAGTAAAGTTTATTTCTTAAGCGCTTTTCACAGATAAAAAATCACAAAGTGCTTTACAATAAAGACAGGACAGGAGGAGCTGGGGATCAAACCCATGACCTTATGATTCACAGGCGACCCACAGCTGCCTGAAATGTGCTTTGCGTCCAGTGTGAATGTAGTTTAACACTGCAAAAATGTTTAATCTAAATATTTACAGAAAGCGAACAGGAGAAAGACAGAGGCAGGGATGTGGTGAAGAGTGAGAAATAATGAGAGTGGTTGAGTTCACATCTTTACCATAGCAACTAGTGGGGAGGTCATGCTGTATGTTGTTGTCATTGGGAACAAAATATAACGATGACCTGTTGCATTCTCTGTAAATTAAGACTGTTTTTCGTCTTTAAATGGCAAAATCACGAGGTGGGCACACACACACACACACACACACACACACACAGAGAGGAACTGTCGGTACAAATTCCACAGCAGCTTACTGGAGGTCAAACAGCAGCAGAATTCCTTAAAGATAATCACAACAGAGCTACTGTTGTAGCTTTTTGCCTCGCATGACTCCCGTGTTCTTCAGGGTAAAGAAATAAACAACAAGGACAACCTGACCCTGTCCTTTCACAGATGATGCAAAATTTATAGTGACTCTTTGGAGCGAGGACATCGACGGAGGGAATCTGTGAACTGGTCACATCTCATCAGTAAGCCTCAAGTGTGAACAGCAGCCACAGCAGAGTGATTATTCTACTTTATGGACTCATTCAGAATCATCAAATGAGAGCACTTTAATTAATGTCAAGTTCTTCTGTGTTTCAAAGCTCAACAAAAGAACAACAAACAAGTGTGCGCACAGATTTCAGCTTTTTTGTTTTGTTCCCTGTCAGTACAAACCCAACTCCTGACAGCATGAGATAAATCTGTGCCCTTGTTCTTTGGCAAACATTTCTGAAATGTTAAGTAAGCTGCCACAGGTCATAGGAACCTTATTCCCAGCTACAGAAAATCTTACTCAAAGCCTTTACATTCATTGGTTATTCTGTTTCCAATCATCTACAAAAAACTCAATCAGAGGCCTAATTGGCGCCGCAAAAATTCCCAAAGCTCGCCTGGATGTGTTAACTCTGTTCAGACGTGGCATTCAGTGAAGCCAGCTACATTGTCATTAGTATCATAAAGCTAATTCATCACTTAGAGAGTCGGACACTGTGCCTGCAGGCTAGAGATGAGCTGTAACCACCTGCTGGCTTTTAGTGTCTGGGAGAAAAGGGGGATAAAAAAAAAAAAAAAAAACCAACCTATCAAGCCAAATGTTTTCCCAAAAACACATCAGGACTGGCAAGTCTGGGTATCCAGGCCAGTCATGTCTACTGTCTGCCCATGACTCCATGAGATTATGTTGACCTCAGTGGTGGTGAGTAAACAGCACTGGACGAGGGAGGAAGAGGAGGGAGGGGGAGAAAAAGGGGGTGAGACAGACAAGGGGGCTACTTGAATGAACTAATTGAATGAACAAAAGATGTGAGCAGCATCCAAAATTCAAACCACCTTGTCTGTCCTTTGTTGGAGGCACAGGGAGGGAAAGAGGGAAGAGGGGTAAAAATAAAAGTGAGGACAAGGTGGAGAGAAGGCGAAGAAATGCTGGAGTGTGTACGTGGGCCAGCTGAGGTCAAGTTTACGTGTGTGCTTGTGGTAGATTTTTGTTGAAGGGCAATTCTGAGATTCCCTTCAGATACTCGGTGAACTCTGTCGGTGTCTCACTTTATTTCACCCTCTCTCCTTCACTGTCCCTTGCTCCTGCCCTTTAGAAACAAGATGAAGGGATGATCAGGAGGCGGCTTCAGTTAAGACCGCCAATCAATACGGCTCTTCTGTGCGGGATGAGACTCCAAGATTACACTGAAAATCACAAATGGCAAATGACTCTTTCAAACTACTTTCTCGACTTTGAACATTCAAGTCTGACCAAAGCCTGGAAAATAGGAACCAGAGAAGCTGCCTATCTTACACTCGGCGCGGTGCATGCAGTAGCTTTCTCCTAATTCCCCTTCGCGTTAGAAGCCTTTAAACTAAGGATCCCTGCCGTTCACAATAACAACACTCATCAAAGAAAGTTTTGCCCGAACTCCCAAACTCTCATTTCCTAAACGAGAGTTAAAATGCCTCCTAAGTCTTCACCATACTTCATCTTTGTTTTCCTCACTCCAAACCTCCAGGCCCCGAACAATTAGGCCCTTGTTTATGTCTGCAAATTGCTGTGCCGTGCCTATCTGTGTATAGTCCCTGGCAGCTGGATGCACCGGTGGAACGACCATATTGATTGGGATGTCTGTTCTTTTAACAAGGTCTGTCTGGTTGCTCTATCTGGGGGTGCAGCGCCGCTCATACCTGTTCCCCAAACGCCGCTCCACCTCGGCTCAGGTAATGGGAGCACACTTCAAAACTGCTTACACAAAACACTTTTGGGGCCACAATTTGTAAAGGGAATACCCAACACTCATTGGATTGTTTCATTTTATCTAATTCTACTTTTATTGTCTCTCGGTTTCTGTCGCTCGTTAAATCATTTTTTTTGCATTTTTTCTTCTTCTCAAGGCCAACCCCCTTGATTTTACTTTGTGTTCCCCTCCCTCATCTCATCATTACAATGATAACTCTTGCTCTCTCCAACCGGCTCTCCCTGAAGAGGCCGGTAGCAGTCAGTGTCATTATTTTCCCAGTCCAGGATACATGCTGACTGTGTGAGTTTGCTTCGCTCTCTGTTTCACAACCTGGACTGCCCATTTGTTTTCACTCTAATGAAGTAGTGGAAAAGAAGAGAGACCGGAGAGAGGGGGAGGGGGACATAAGAGGGGGAGACAAAAGGAGACGAGGGTGAGGGAGTGGACAAGAGGAGGAAGGAGATGAGAGGGGGAAAGGTAGATCTGAGCGAAGCTAAAGAAAACATTCCTCTGAGGCTGAATATCATCAAAATCCCCAAAGTGATACATCAACAGGGAACCAAGGCTCTAAGTGTCCAGGAGAGTCCATTATGGAAAACAGCAACTTAACACATATAGGAGACATATGAAAACAGTGTCAAGATAAGGAGTGTAATAGGAACTGTACAGAGCTGGGCTGTACAGTATATCTCTCCACACATCACTTAATCCCCGCCCATGTGACTGGAAACTTAGTTGTGGTTTGCTAGGAAAAAAAAGTTACAGTATTTCAGCATTTGGTGAATTTGTGTGACTCTGGCATATTATTGTGTGCTGGTGTCCAACGAACAGAATGTTGTTACTACATCGCCATCATTTCAGTTGAGAACTACCCCTGTTGCCAAAGCACTAAATTTCCCAACTCTAAAAGCATAGCCTGGATAAATATACGATGCTCCATTGTGTTTGTGGAAGAGGAGGAAGATGTATTCCTCCCACAGAGAGGATCTAACATTTAACAGAGGACTCACTGTGGAGTTTTCTCAGACACACGCACTGACATATGCAGCAAAAAGGATCCGTTTTGCAGAAAGATTAAGGCACTTTTTTCCCTGAGTCTGAATGCTTCAAAAGACGGGCACAGTCAGAGCTGAAAGAGGACAAAATGAATTGATTTGATTATTTTTGGGCGAGTCTGGATCAATCGGATTCTTTCCCCTCGTCAGAACGGGGGCATTTGGCCCTGAGGGCAGAGTGGTGTAAGCATTTGAGGCGGGCGGAGCACGCCATTTACCCGGGCCCGGGGGTCCTGATTTCAATGCTCCATTATGAGCTATGTGTTAACAGCAAATATCATGAATTCCTCTCAGACGCACACAGATGTTACACACAGACACATTGCATTTGAGCGTGTATAAACACACAGAGACACAAAGGAAATCCTTCAGACAGACGTGCAGGGAAAAGGCATTCCTTTCTATTAGCAGCTGAACCATACTGAGAACTAACAGCAGAAGCTAAATAAGAAAATATCCCGACAATCAAATAAACTTCACTCACATCTGTGCTTGTCCTAGCTCTGGGTTTTTACACACTCTTAGCAGATTCAGGTATCACCCCAAATAGCAGCGGACACACAACTCGGGCTCCTCGGCTTTAAAATGTATACAGTACGGAAGCACGTTTGTATAAACTGTGACGAAGGAAATCGATCCTTCACACTGCTCCACATGAGGAGGGCCAGCTGGATCCTGTTAACAGTTCTTAAATGAATTCTACACTTTCTAAGTCCTGTGACATTCAGGGAGGCTGTTACATTAAAATTCCCGGCGTTTTGACAATTCCAAACAAATTTACACAGGCCGGGCCACGCTGCCGAGGCCCACAGCTTACCGGGTTTGTCCGCACCGTGTGTCAAGGTTATCACAAGGCTGTATTTGTCTAGGACTGACAGGACCCACTCTGAAACCCAACTCCCATCAGTTAGTGTGGAAGCTTTGTGGCAGGAGGAGGGAAAAAAAAGTGACGTACGGAAATATAGGAAGGAATGGAGACTGAAGCCATATTTATTTTAAATAGCCAAATGGAGACTGTGGAGGTTACCTGAACATCTGTAAGACCGACAGGCTTAAGCTCGCTCTAATGATGATCAGGCCGTGAGTAGAAGGTCAGTTTGACACTTGTAATGTTGGCCCGTTTTTCTTTCCCCAGCTTGTGGCAGTTATTTGTACTAAATCCTGCAACATACACATCCTGAACCAAAACCAAGCAAAGTCCTTGTAAGGGAAATATTAACTTTTGGATATTTGCAATATGTCCACAACACTGTCAACACAGCTCTCACAAGAAATAACTAACAGCGGTAGGAGACCACTCTGCTTAAGTGTATATAACAATTTATTTTTGCAATGCAAACATTCCTGGTAGGTATGCAGAACAAAATTATTTCAGGCTGTGGCCAATGGCAATGACCCTCTCAGCTCCAGCATGTTGGCTTAGACAGCAGTTGGTTGATGTGTAAACAGTGAGACGGCTCCTCGAGTGTGTAGATCCTGGTGCTCAAGCAAAGAACATTTAGTCGAGTTAGCTAGGGTCAAGCTAAGGCCCCATCCCAATTCACTCCTTTGGCCTTAGCCGTTAGCCCTACGCCTTCATTTTGCATGTTTGTGTAAAGAGGTAGGAGTGTCCGATTCTTGAGGAGTCGAAGGAGGAGGGCCAAGTGGTATTTTCCAAGAGTATTGACACCGGCAACATGGAGGCAAATGCTGCAGTGGTGGCGAAAGTAGAACAAATAACTCATAATAATCCTTGGATAGTCATTTCCATCGATAAACTGCTTGTTTATGACAAACGTAGCAAAAAACGCGCAAGTTATTGTACGTGTGTCTGTTCAGGCTAAACATGTTAGCATTGTTTTAGCGTAACATTCATGTGTCCTGTTGGGTTTGTCACCCAGAGGACTACAGCTGCTGAGGGTATGGTGAATCGTTGGTTGCCGCCATAGTTGTCGCATCTGTGTAGCGCCATCGACGATCGCTGATGACGTAACCCCTACCTCTTGCAACTCCATTTCAAGGGGTAGGGGTAAATTTAAGAAATGGGATTGGGCCTAAGAGTGGTCACCAAACTAAAATGTATCAAGTGCAATTATATGAATATACTTTCCAACCCCAATACAGTACAATATAGTACTCGAACATCCTATGAGCATAGAAGAAAAATGTACTTGATTGAAGAAGTTCATTGCTGACCTTGTAAGCTGCTTATTCCTGCTGTCAACATTAAAAAGAAAGAGATGCGTAACGATACCTTATGTGCCTTGGCCTATCTAGAGGATTAAATAAAATAAGCCATGACAAAAATAAATGGACTGCATTTGTCAACATAAAGAAGAGACGCTGTGGCTGAGAAAAATTTAAGTAATTTGCACAAGACTTTCATTACGTTCGAACCTTGTGGGATTGAGAGTTATCCCCCAGTTTCTGTGTTTGGCCAGAACTGCATTAAAGTGCAGAGATTAGATTAGTTTGCTCCCAGATTGAATTGGACATGCCTTTGGATTTGACTGCTGTGATACACAAATAAACCATGATACAACACTGCTAGAGGCTGAAATGTCAAATGCAAGCCAGACAAAAATCATGACCAAAGTGAACACGCTGCCTTATACTAAAGCAAATTTGTAAAGCACTTTAAAATATTGATTTGATTTATTTAAGGGACCCAGTATGCAACACAGAAGAAATATGTACTTCATATTATAAACATGGTGAAATCTACAGCAATTTTACACCAAGTCAAAGCACAAGAATTGCTGCGATACATTCGGATAAGCTATAGTTGTTTTTGTATTTTTTTTAATGCAGTGTGTAATTCCATCAATTTTTTCTTGATCTCCTCAAGCAAGGAGAAGAAGTGAAGCAACACTGTGGCAAAACACTTGAAACATCCGAAAAGTCACAAACTCAAATCAGACAGTCAATAACGACCGAGTCATCACGACCTTGATAAAGATTTCAAACAGCGAGTGGTTTGGAGATGAGCATCAGCTACAGTAAATGCCTGCAAGTAAAATAACTTCTGATTAAATGTCAGATGAAGTGGTGATTTAGATGAGTTTGATGGAGGGAGGAGGAGAGAGGATGGTCACTGCTGTCCCTGGTCTGACTCTGCCTCTCACCTTTTTACCTCTTTAACTCACTCTGCAGCTCTTATTTTCACAGTGACCTGAGTAATAACAACATATTTCTGTTTATTTGTTTCCCTCTGAGCAAAGTTTGGATTACCTCGATTCCTCTCTCCCTCTGCTCCTAAAGCCTGATGGTGTCTACCGTAACTCTCTCGCCTAATATAATCAACAACAACAACAACAACAACAACATGAGGAACCACGGAGCAGATAGTTGCCATGGGCTGGTGTTTGGCCCACACAGACCTGACCAATCTTCACCAGGACTCCAGGCTCATTTGCTGTGCTCAACACAACTTTAAGACATGTAAGAGAGAAGGGGGTGAAGCATGCAGTGAACTGTTTCTGTGATGAAGAGCTGGCGATGCACCTGACCTTGGAAACTGTCAAACTCGTCTCTCTATTCGATTCACACTCCATTACGATTCTAATAGCACCAATTACTGCTTTATTTAGCTGTGTCATCCCCAAATTCCCCCTTCAGAGCAGAGGGAGAGTAATTATTTATCTCTCCCTCCTTCCGGCTAAATCATGAGTATGAATATCACATCCGAAAAGAGAGATAGATACATAGATAAATAAGGACAGAGAGAGATGGGTGAATTTGTTCATCGGGAGGGCAAGGCCATGAATGCATAAGGTGGAAAAATTATCATTCCAGTGAAGATGTAGGTCAGTGCAGGAGACATTTTTTTTATTAGCATGGCCGTAGCTATCGATTGTTGGGTCACCGAGTCAGCCAGGCAGTAGTGAACTAAATGAAAATGGAGCGTAAGTGATCACCTGCAATGTAATGCAGTTACTCTTTATTACTTATAGATAAATATGATAGATACACATTCACGTCTGCAATAACGTGAACTGAGTACACTGCTTCCTCACTGAGACCTTTCATATGGGGTCACTGTCAAATCCTCATATATTTTAATTTTATGACAGACTAAATAGATAAATATGATACACCGGCGTTCTTGTCGCACTTAACGATCTGGGAGTATTCATTTTTATCAGAGGGATCCATAGGGTCAAAGTTGAGGCCGCGACTTGAAGATATCACTGATTTTTTAATGAAGAAATAAAAATGATGAGTTTCCAACCTGGTGAGCAGCCTCGATTATAAGTCTCTCTTCCCCTCTCTGTTTTGCCAACTTCGCCGTGCACTTTTTAAAGGCACAGCAGGGGTTTTTAAATTAGTTCAGCCCAAAACCGAATGGTAAAATTAGCCCTAAACCTTGAAAAAAAAAGAAAGAAAAGCTCATTAAAACATATCGTTACGCTCGCTATTCAGAGGCACCACCAGCTTCGGGATTACAATCTGTGTTGTGCTACAATACGAGACACCAGGCTGTAGAATTTAAGTACAGGCTAAAGTTTCTAGGTTAAGCCAGCTGTTCACTTTCCCATCCTTGTCTGCCCTCATCCCACTCATGTCAGGCTGAATGATCCCACACTAAGTGGATGCATCTGTCTGGCAGAAGCTCCACTGAACCAATTGGAGAGGTGGGTGGAGTTGTTGCCATGGCAGTACGAGTAAATGTGCTTCTCTCAGGTTAGGGATTGGATGGGGGGGGTGGAAGAGGCCAGATGAGAGTGTAAGGGTGACTTTGAAAAGATTGTCCCTCACACCCAGGGGCGTCTCAAAGTAGGTTTGAGAGGGGTCATTGTGTCACGTTACCTCTGTTGCTACCAACACACATGTATCACACAGACATACAGGGCACAGGAGGCACTCGCTTAGTTTGTCCACATCTTTTTAAATGGTCCAGTTGTCCTAATTTACACCCAAGTAACTATTTCCGAAAGTATCTGAGGGTATTGACCGATATGGACATTGTTGCACATCACTGAGTCTACTTACACTGACTGCAGGTGTGCAATCGGAAAATGCATGCATACACATAAGCACCAAAAGTGGGTTACAACTGTGTCGAAGAAAGTAAAGCTGCAACTAATGGCATTTGATTGTGTAGGCGATAAACTCCAAAGGCCCATTGCAATCCCAGGCCAAGATTTTAAGATCAAGGTGGCGGCGTTAAATTGCTTGTTTTGTGTGACCAAACCTCCAAAAACCCAAAGAGTTACCATTTTTACCACTTTCATGTTCGGTGACAACACACAACTGGCTTCGACTGCATACTACACACTCCCCATCCAATATTGTTGCAGCATGTATAACAAAAAAACACCTGTGTCTAAAGGAGTATATTTTCAGTGTGGGCCGCCTGTAACTGTACAGTTGAGTACGTGCTGTCAGGAAACCAGACACCGGCAGACATTATGGTCTGAGCGTTGTTACCTTGTCACATCTCATGAGGCCCAGGTAGCGGAGGGACTTGCTGCTCTGCGCGATCTGTGTGGCTCCCTGGTCTGTGATGTCTTTACACCAGCCGGCATCCACGGTCTCTATGGTGCTGCTGTACTGGCCTATAGCTATCAGAGCTGAGGACGGGAGACAGAGAGGGAGAGTGGGGTAGGGGGGTGGGTGGGAGAAACAAGAAAAGGTGTTAGTCTGACAACCTTTCTCATGCAAATGTGGCAGCATCGACCTCCCACAGATGTGCACAGAAATTCGAGATGAAACCCGGGTAAGTCATCTGGCCAGCTGTGACACATAATTCCAGTGTTTACACAACACCTTGAAAATGTACACACACATGCACACACGCAGAGCTCGCACACACCCATGCTTGTTCAGACTGCTGCAGGATTCATCCATTAGAGCGTTGGCATGAGTCACAGCACTGAAAGGCAATGACACCGTGCCAGGGTAAAGTGTGACTCCATGCCAGTGTATGATTTAATTTTCCGTGTGTGTGTGTGTGTGTGTGTGTGTGTGTGCATGTGTTTACTGCTGCCAGGGCAGAAACAAAGTGCCAGGGTAAAGAGTATCCACCAAAAACAAATATCTGTCAGTGTCTGGGGGCTTTGTTAAACCCCAGAGCATGTGTGCATACATAACTTTACTCACACACACACACACGCAGACACGCACACACGCAGCATACCTCGCAAGTGTTGCTCTCTTGATAGCGTCTCAATATATCGACAAATTGAAATGCGCAGCTGACAAACACATTGTGATTAAATCTTCTGTAATCCAACTCAAATAAAGACATACTCAGTTTCATTACCGCACAAACACAGACAGACACACAACAATCTTCCTCATCAATCTTTGACCCGTCAATCTTTGGGCAGATGGAGGAGACCTGTGCTCCACCAGTCGATTGATAGCGCTGCTCGGGGATCGATTGGCAGGCCTGGGCTTTTGTTCTCCGCTCTCTCACAGCCACTGCTAATGAGAGTGGGAAGGTAGGAGGAGGAGTGAGGATGAGAGAAAGATGAAAGGAGGAAGGGTAAAGACAGAGAAAGCCTTTGACAGCGCCTTCAAATAGTTACTTAGCCCTGATGTTGTTTTCTCATTCACACAAATCTATTTCACTTCTTCTTTTTTTTATAAACAACCTGGAGAGACCTGAGGTTCAACACGGAGGGAAAAATTAACCCGTACAAACTTGTTTCCTGGTTGAATCTCTTCCTCTTTACTTTTACTTTTTATGACCAGCACTGTTTAAAGTGCCTCCACATATTACAGTATTAAATAACATGCAGTCAGCACTTCATTGATGTTGCTGCACATTGGGTATGACTTGCTGTGTGAGTGTGTGCATGCAGATATACGAGTGTGTGTTTGTGGTGTGGGAGCTTGTTCCCGCAGGAGAGGGGAAATGAATAATCCTATGCTCTTTTTTTTTTTTTTTTCCTCCCCCCTTGTATTTAAACATCTTTCCCCCTGCTGGAGCTGTGTAATGTAGAGGCTTCTTTACACACACGCATGCTCTCAGGACCAGGCTTGTGTACAGTATGTAACATATGTAATATATAGCTTTGGGCACTTCAAGTGCACCACATGTGGTTCCTTTTGTGCTCCAGCACGCTCATGGATGCCATGCATAATGGCACATTATAGCTAAACAGGCAGTAACACAGCTTTGAGGCTGCAGTATGTTCCATGTCAAACAGCACCGTGGGGAAGAGGCTTCAGCAGACCAGATGGGTGAGAGGAAGACGAGGAAGCCATGTTGTTTTTTTTTGACAAACCAGGTAGAGTATGATCGAACTTGAAACTCTTGTGTTTTGGGTGTATCTGTGCGCGAGGCTGAAAAGACTTTCAAGTGAGTGAACGGCTCCCCTTCTTGTTCCTCTTGTCATGTTCAATCACATGATACCCAAATTTGATTACCTGAGCGCAGACCTTTCATCTGAGACACACATAGCGCTGCTGTTAAAAAGCCCTTTGCAGAGAGACTGAGGAGGTTTCTAAGGAAAAGGGAGATCAAATAAAAGAGGAGAGCTTCATAGTTCAGCAAATCAAAAAGATCTCTCTCTACATCTCCTTTGCCAGCCCCACGTCCCTGCTTCTTCCCCTTCATCTCCACTTCCCTCAAACTGACAAAGTGAGACGATGGAAGCAGACAGGTGTCTTCCACTGTGAATGTATAAGGAGCGCCAGTGAATGCATTGTGCGAGCATTTCCTGATTATTGTACAGCGCTCACCTAGGCAAACACCACCTGCCTGAACTGAATTACAACGTTAAATGTCGACAGGCTCCAGACTTTGTAAAGAAAACATATGGCAGTTTGAGATAGCTGCGAGGAGAGAGACGAGCGAATAACACTAAACGTCATTTGAAGTTGGTAAACTGGAGAGTGGGATAATGTGTTTGTCAGAACAAACCAAGTGTTAGGCTATTTAGACTTGT
Source organism: Pseudochromis fuscus (assembly GCA_900323345.1). Taxonomy (NCBI): domain Eukaryota; kingdom Metazoa; phylum Chordata; class Actinopteri; family Pseudochromidae; genus Pseudochromis; species Pseudochromis fuscus. Next base: position 19,360 of record OOFC01022756.1, read on the forward strand.
TTAGCACTCTATCAACAAGTTCATCTGGTTGCCATTACAGTCTAATATCCCTGTGAGCGCTCGGCTCCTCTCCCTCTCCCTTTCATCCTCTATCAGGAGACTGTAAATTTCAGCTGCTCCTGGTGGCAATTGGAAATCGTTGGCTACTTTTGCGAAGGCTGAGAGCTTTCAGTGAAACCTTTTTACTGCAATTGAACAGTTTGGTTCACCTTGTCAGAGACTCAGAGTTCAAACGTGGACTTGTTTTGGAAGACAGCGACACATGAGGCTAACAACATACACAAAGTGATGCTTTTATGTTGATACCATAAATATATCTGAATTAAATTTTATAGTATAAAATAATGACATTTTGGAAACACTACATACATTTGACATATGACTGTAATTTTATTTTTCAGCTATTTAACTAACATGCAGAAATAGATATATAGATACATCCTTATTACTGACTATACACCAATAAGTTTCACTACAGGCCAAAAGTTTGGACACACCTTCTCATTCAATGTGTTTTCTTTATTTTAATGACTATTTACATTGTAGATTTTCACTGAAGGCATCAAAACTATGAATGAACACATGTGGAGTTATGTACTGAACTAAAAAAAGATGAAATAACTGAAAACATGTTTTATATTCTAGTTTCTTCAAAATAGCCACTGTTTGGTCTGATTACTACTTTGCAAACTCTTTGCATTATCTCCATGAACTTCAAGAGGTCGTCACCTGAAATGGTTTCCACTTCACAGCTGTGACTTATCAGGGTTAATTAGTGGAGTTTCTTGCTTTATCAATGGGGTTGGGACCATCAGTTGTGTTGTGCAGAAGTCAGGTTAAGCCCTGTTGGACAACTGTTAAAATACATATTATGGCAAGAACCAATCAGCTAACTGAAGAAAAACCAGTGGCCATCATTACTTTACTTTAC
>OOFC01022757.1:0-35967 GCA_900323345.1 Pseudochromis fuscus
ATAAGCCGCTACTTTTTTCCGACGCTTTGAACTTTAACACCAGTGTTTCTCATGTATCGGTGGCACGAAGCTCGTTAGCTTTTTACAAGCTAGCAAGCTCCGTGCCGTCGATACATTTAGCGTCGTCACATCAGACCCGGTCAGAGTGGACCACATGAAACTGTTCAAATAAATTCAATAGCGGCTTATAGACAGGTGCGCTCAATAGTCCGGAAAATACGGTATATGATAGATAGTTGTCGTGGGATACTTGTATGTTTTCTTTTCTTATACATCTGTTTAACCATCACTCAGCCCCTGAGAAGCAGAGTTTAAAATAAAGTGTAGCATTAACTCTGAGTGTGTGGACTCATAAACTCAGTCAAACAGTCTTATCAGCTGTGTGTGTGCAGAACCACTTTGTTATCAGTATCTTTCATCTCCACATAATTGTAGGAGTAGAAAGTTTACAGTTTACCAGCCTGTCTGTGAGTCTTCACTAATGGCACACTGAAGCTAATGGAGGGATTTGTTAACTAAACACTGAATAAACCATAAGTCCTGGATATGGATCCGTGTCCACAGCAAAGGTTCTTCACTGGATAAAATTAAATTTTTTTCAGTCAAATCCGATGCCAAAAAGGAGATGATACATTTTAACAGCCAAGTTCTCCAGTTATTTTTTACCTCTAGTCTCAGCTGTAGTTTTAGTTACTGCTAACCTTAGCAATCAAACATGCTAAGTTAATGAGCTACCAAGAGTTTGGTCATTCCTTGAGTTCAATATTTAAATTTAAATAACGAAATCTATGACATTTCTCGTTTTGTGTTCGGTGCCAACTAGCAAAAGCTGGCTTGCTAACATGGTGAACATGCTTTTGAATTGAAGTCAATTGGAGACAGAATTTTTTGAAGTTGGCCTCTAGTGGCCGCAGGAGTATTGCAGTTTTCGGCCTCCTGGAGACTTGTTTCATCCATTTCCATAAACAGTCTAAGATTATATCCGATACCTTTTTATAAGCCATAAAGATCCAAACAGAGAGAGAGAGGATTTTATGGTGGCATCATAAAACTGTGCAGTCTGTTATTGACACGACGAGGCAGTGACAGGAAGCGGCCTTCAGAGGCAACAATGTTAATTTCAGCTGCCGTGTGTGGAAAAATACAAACACAGCGGTTCTGCTTCCACGCTGTCATTTAAAGTTCATTGCTGCTTCTCTATTTCTGCTAACATACTAAATGTCAGACATGGAAGTACACAAAACACTTTTACACAGAAAGTCTCACGGTCCATCTGTGATGTTTGCACAAACATCGACACAACAATAGCTGCAAAAAGTGTGTTTAACTTCTCCCACTTCACCACAGAACACATCATTTCTTAAACTGCATGTCCACAGCCTGAGACTTTGACAAAGCTGCTGCTGAACTGTCTCTATCTTCAGAGAAACTAGGAGGTTATAAAAACCCGGAAGAAGACCAGGCATATGATAGTAATACTGTTTAAAGAGCGGAGTAATTAAGAGCACACTCTGCACGTCGAACAGGGAGCCTTGTCTCTAAGGATTTAACCTACAGCCGGATAATCCCCTGCAGACACAAAAGGGATGACTGGGTCAGGCAGGGTGACAAGTGGGTCTAAGGTCGGCCTGAGAACACACTCAGGACCTGTGGATAAGGAGGTCCGGCTTTGCTCCGACTGCAGCGAGAACGTCTCAGGAAGTATCACTAAAAGCTGCCACGCCTCTCCACCTATCTGTTCCCACAAATCAAACAAGTGCAGCGCGTTGCCAAGGAGACGTGTGCTTCCAGCTGTCAAAGCTTCGCCTCACTTTAAATCACTAACAGCAACAGAGACGGAGACTTCGGCGTCGACTCTCTTGTTTCAGCTCAGCGCTGCACTTCAGGGGTTTTCTATTCATGCGACACAACAGCACTCCTGTGAAGTACCTGCTCAGGAACCGACTGTCAGGTCCAGCTCTCCTGACCACTCTGCCACCCCCACAGGATCAATGAGAGTCACTAAGCTGCAGCTAACAACTGTTCTGATAGTTGATTAATCACCGACTACTGAAACCGTTAGTCGACTAATCAGATTATTAATCACATAATTATTCAATGGATCTTATTTAGCTTTTAAATTTAGCATAAGTTATATATGTTCATAAAAAATCTAGCTAAATAATTAGTTAAAGAAGTGAAAATAGTGAAGTGCTCATCTGTAAGCTAACATTTCTCTCTTTGTGAGCTAAGTTTAAATGTTGTGAAGCTCTGTGTAAACATGGAGCACTTCATGGTCTTGCTAAATGTTTTGCAGATACTTCTCCCTCAGAAATTTTTGTACGTATGAACAAACAAAAGAACAGTAAACAACAATAAGAAGGACGAGCCTTGTGTGTTTACTACACTTGGGACTGGGATGTTAGCTAGCTGTGTAGCAGAGCCAAAGTCTACACAGTGCGAGGGCAGCAATAGAGACAAGAGAGATGGATACTGAAACAGAAAGAAAATCAGCACAAAGACGCTGCCATATTGTTTACCAGGTGTGCATCGATTAATCGACGTTGTCAACAATTATTCAACAATAAAAACAGTCACTCACAAATGTAGTTGTTGACTGTTGTCACCAGATGTGTTTTTCAAAGGAGTGAGACATCTCCCTTCCTTCCTATCTCTGCTCAGAGTTGCACAGTAGCATTCAGCAGCAAGTAAACAATACAGTAGTGGCTGATACTAAGTACAGTAAAGGATTACTTGTCTGACTTTATTTGGCACAGGTTTATCTCTTTATGGTTTATATCAATACTGAACACTGAGCCTGTAACAGCAGCAGCAGATATCAGCAGAAAGTTGATGAAAAGATGTATTTCTGAATGAAGTCTCCATCTTTCTTGTCTTTATTATTACCATATTTTCTGGACTATAAGCTGCTACTTTTTTCCGATGCTTTGAACTTAAACACCGGCGTGGCTCAGTATCGGCAGCATGAAGCTCATTGGCTTTTTACAACCTAGCAAGCTCCATGCCGCTGATACATTTAGCGTCGTCACATCAGACCCGGTCAGAGTGGACCACATGAAACTGTTTGAATAAATTCAATAGCAGCTTATAGACAGGTGCGCTCAATACTACGGAAAATACGGTAATCAGCACATCCTTTAAACAACCTCAGGATGAATTTAAAAGCTGAAAACTGTACACGAGCCATTTAAAAATGATGTGATTGATAATCCGATTGGTCAACTAAGAGCTGATAATAAATCGACTATCAGAACAGTCGTTAGTTGCCGCCATATTGTTTACTTGACATGAACATGTGCGACTCTCAGCAGAGATAGGAAGGAAAGGAGATCCCTCATTCAATCTGTTGATGAACACGTCTGGTGGCAATAATTTACTATTATATTATATTATACAACTATTTTCATTATTGATTTTTGACGACAATGTGGATTAGTGGTTGCACCTCTATTAGTCAGTAGTGGTAACACTGAGCGAGGGCTGCTACTGACACTGAGAAGGAAGAGGCCGGTCTTCAATTCTCAATGAAGTATTTCCAGTTCAGTGTTGGGGATCAGGGGGAAGGTGCGTTCCTGAAATAGTTCTTCATCACGTCCAGCAGCAGTGTGAACAGGACGGACCTGATTAAAGGCTGCCCACAGAGCAGGAGACGAGCTGACAGGTTGTGACCAGGAAGAGCCCGAGGCCAAAAGGCAGGATCTCGTTAAGGAGACAGAGGGAGTCGTGTGGAGGGCTGACCTGCACTGATGTGTGTGTTCAGAAATCATGCAGCCTGACATGTGAGGCCGGCTGATCAAAGAGGAGAGTGCTGGAGGCTCCCTGGACCACAGCTCACAGCTAATTACTGCGCACAATTTGGGTCCCTGTGGCAGCTAATGAGAGCCAGCATTTCTGACATACTGCTTTATGGCCTCCTGGGATTTAACGGTGGCCGATGCCTGTGTTTCTGACCTCGCGGTACACAAACAGACACACAAACACAGCTTCAGTTTCCTTCAGTTCTGAGGGACGCCACATCAAAGCATCACAGCACAGCGTCCTCACAGGACAGAGCTTTTATTTTCATTAGGCAACAGTCCATCATCCAGATCAGTGTCTCTGTCAACAGTGCTGATCAGAGGAGACACAAAGGACGCCTCATACAGTGGAGGTCAAGGGTCGGGCAAAATGGTCAAAGACGGGATTCTACACACACTCAGATTTCATTGCTAAACTTTTTTATAGAAATCTGATTTTTCAAACCCTTCATGGATCATAAAAAGAAGAAAAATCCTCTGATCAACTGTTAATAATCTAACCTCAGCTAAAAAGGCTCGACTGTTCACTTTCTCTTCAACCTGTTTGTTTCCTCTTCTTAAACAGTGAAACACACCTGTCACCTTCACACAATAAAACTCAACAACATCACCATGAAAACTGAGCGCCGTGACCTTCATAAAGGTCGGATTCATTAGGACTGCTGTATTGAACTGCTTTAGTTTTAGCTTGGTGTGCTAATACGCTGGTAACTGAGTGTATATTCAGTACATCACAGCACTTTCAGGTGCTAATAAAGTGCAATAAAAACTGTTTCTGGGCTCAAAAAAAGTTGAGAGCATTGTAAACTGTGCATATAAAACTATAGAAGAACCTTATACATATATTTGTGTATTTTTTCCATCTTTGCACATTAGTTATTTACATATCTACTTTTGTTTTACACCGACATACTAATCATATGTCACACTGATGCTGATCATTTTGCTGCTGTGCCTTTAGTCTTGGTTTTCTTGTGTCTTGTTCATTGAACAGTGTCCTTGTGTTGAAATACCAAACTCCTGGAGTCCACAAACCAACAAGTGACATCATGTTAGCTTCAGATTCAGATATACTTTCAGATATACTTTGTCATTTTCCAGAGGAAATGAAATTTAAGTTTCCCCTATTTAAGGAGGAGTGGCCACGCTGCAACAGGAGTCACGCTCACAGTTTAACAGGGGGGGAAACAGTAGGAGAGAAGAGGTGAAAACAGCTATCTCCAGAATTAAGCTCGATTATGGATACCCAGAAAAACCTCGGCAATAGCGTACAGTTGCAGTTCATCCATTTTATACAGATCTATAAAGTAACTATGAGCTGCAGTGGCTTGGAGGGTGGGGACTTGGGTTGGGAGCTAGAGGGTTCCTGGTTTAAGTCCCCACCCCCACCCACTTGAGCACCCCGAACTCCTCCGGGCAGCACCTACGCCCTGTGGCCTCACCACACATTTTGCGGGCACCCGATACATCGGTGAATCATTTAGGGGGTGTACATAAAATGTTGTTGTGTGCGCTTGCATGTAACAATGAAAGAATAAAGCTTCTTCTTCTATTGTATAAACAATTTTGTACATTTTTAAATTGAATTGAATCCAAATCATCAACCCAAACAGCTGAATTTTATACATCAGGATTATATCTAGAGCTGCAACACATGATAAACAGAGAATGAATCTGCCTCAGGTGTAAGGATTTGATGTTTTCTTTCTGGTCAAGTTAATGTTTTTACATATTTTTCCATTGTGAACTGCTAGAAGCTAAGACAACATTGTGCTGTATGAAAACGTATCATTAATTTTTTGGTGTATTATTTAATGTCTTGAGAAATTCTCTCGTGATCTCCTTCAAAGACCATCACACGTTAAATAGTTTATGGTCTAAAACTCAGCAAGCTTATCAAGTCTGATAGTATGACAACAACAACAACAACAACCACAATAGCATCATTAGCAAGAAAGTAATAAAGGAGACACGAGGATGTTCATGCTAAGACTTTGATAGATTGTCGTATAAACTTCCTCCTGATGAGATCTCTGACTCTTCCAGTCCACAACAAGAAAAACTTGTCAGCTGACACACAACGAGCAACACACCATCTCAGCGTAGAAAATAAAGCCGCTGTTGTTTGACTGTGGCTCGACAGACAAATTAAATGAAGCCGATCTGATTTCTAATCTCAGTTTCTATTTATTCCAGCTGATAATGTCAGACTGTGGGTTTTCTTTAGGTCTCCGACTGAAGCGGCGTCCTCAGCGCTCTGTATCTGAGCAAACACAGCACTCTTACTGTAACTGAGGTGACAGATGGCCTCCTGGAGCCGGAGCTCACTTGCAGGGCCTCTGCACATATCATATCCAATTAAAGCCCCGGCAGCACATGCTTTCCAATTACAGAGTGAGATTTACTGCCCCGGAGCAGGTCTAATCCGGGAGGATACAGCCACAGAGGGGGGAAGACAGAGGACGGAAAACTAGCAACAAGTGTGCGTGAAAAGTGGATGTAACTAAAATAAATAACAATACGTGCAGACGGGTGAGCGGCACAGAAATGAGGAAGATGAGCAGATGGAGGGAAGCTTAAAGGGCAACAGAACAATAATCAGGGAGGAAGAAGTCACACAAAGCAACACAACACTGGTGAACCTGATCAGACTTCTCAAAATGACCACACTAAAAAAATCACTGAGAAATAAGTGCGAGTGTAGACCTGCAGCAGTTAGTTTAATCATAAATCTGCAACTGTTTGGATCATTTCAGTCAATTTTCAAGCAAAATATCAAATATTTATGAGTTAAAATCTCTCAGATGAGACAGATTACAGCTTTTTACTGTCATATGTTGCCACAAAGTAAAAAGCAAAGCATTACCACAGCTGTTTTTGATCATTTCATAGATAATCATCAGGAAAATAAAGGTCCTACAACCATCTGTTGACTCTGAGTATGAGCTAATGATGACTGGCCAGTAAAGCACGACACATGTGGAGGAGACATGACACAGCACGAGTGTGAGAGGAGAGGCAGGCGGTTAACATGCTCTGCGACTCTCAGGAAGATTTCTTATCGGGGGGGCTCGACAAAAATGTGGCGCCAGACTCCGAGGAGGAGGAGGAGGAGGAGGAGGAGCACACGACCTTCAGGAGGTCTTTTCATCTGGACCTCTTTACTGCTACTTCAGACACACACCCCGAGGAAGTAAAGCTTCCACATACAAGGATGGGGAACAGTGACAGCCTGCAGGCCTCCACTCAGACACATGACAGCAGCTTAATGTGGGAATCTTCACAACACGGAGAATAACACAGAGAGTGACCAACGGATCAGACAGTTCACCACAGAGAAAGCTTTGTGTGAGGAGTGTGCAGCTCTTCAGGGAGCCGGCTGTTTGACCGATGCCTCATCACCGGCATCTGTCCACCCACAGAGAGCTTTGAGTCACACTGAGGAGCACTGAGTCAGGTTTAAGACTATTTAGGGAAACCCCCCATTAATCTGAAGTGGAAACAAGAAAAGCTTTTCTCCAAAACCCATAATAAACTGAATTAGGTCCTTTAGTGAGTAAAATCCTTCAACAACAGATAATATATTTTAAAAAATAATATATCTTGACTTTGGTTGTTTTCTAAAGATGGTTATATGTTAATATGATTCAATTTACTAAGTCTTTAATTCTTATTTTGAAATATATTGATGGGCGGTGTCATTGGTCTGACATATTGATATAAGGATAATATTACAAAGTTGTTAATAAAGAAAACTAAAATAATGTCAATGTCAATTCAAATATCGTAGACTGAAAACTAAAAATAATCCAAATAAAATTCTCTAAAGAGACACTAATAAAGCAGATAACAGACATGCAGAGCTTAAAATGAATTAAAATGGGGATTATTGTTGTGTTTTTGCTCATAAAAAAATGGTGAAATATCTAATAACATTAATGTAAAAAAATCATATTTTTGAAGAATATATGTATCGATGCCAGATTCAATATAAAATACCAAGAATATTATTGCTGGTAATAATGACACATGATGTATTGTTAACTATACATTACTACTACTACTAAAAAATGTTGGATTAATTGGAATCACCACATGCTGGGCCATGATTTCTAGTCATTATTTTGCTGTTTTTACCCAATATTTTGTCGTTTTACAGAATATTATTAGGTTAAATTAACCCAGCATGTAGTTAGTCCAATGTTCACCCAGTTCTGGTTTAATACAAACCTGCATTTTTAAGGTGTACAGATTGTTGTCACATTTTTACTTTTACTGAAATTATGAAATCTGCTATTATCATTTTTAATTAAGAATAAATGACACTTTTCCGGTCACAATATATTTAAGTCTCCACATGGGGAATAGAGCTGAGAGTAGTCTGGCTGGTAGATGAATAAACTCCCCTGCAGACGGAGGACCAGGATGGAGGTAAACTTCACTTACCTCCACTTCCGACAGCTCCACAGAGAAGCAGGGCGGACACGAGGCAGAGCAACATGTCGGAGCTTTTCACTGAGTTTCAACAGGTCGCTGTGAGGAGCTCCAGCCGCTGTAACGGAGAATGTAACGGTGCGTCCTGCAGGCTGCTACAGGTGGATCAGACTGAGCGCTGCAGCCTCTGACACCGTTAAAAGCTTTAGTCCCGCCTCCTCTGATTGGCTGCTTCTCCTGTCAGTCATCATCAGTAGGCTACTGTACCTCCTACCTGCCTCCTGTAGAGCAGCAGAGCTGTGAGCACAGAGCTGCCCCACAGAGCAACACTGTGTTGAATCAGTCAGTGATTAAATCACAGTAAAAAATATAACTTTTCCAACACTCAAAAAAATAAATAAACAAATGTGCTGTTTTTTTTAATTCAGGGCTGGGTTTAACCAAGTTAACTAATCAAACCAAATAAATTTAACCAAGTAAGATGGGGTGTTCCTACTCTGTACTGGGGTAAAATCCTAAAATAGTGGTAAAAATAAATACATGAATAATATTAATGGTGATGGTGATGATGATGATGATTACGACACAAAATGTTGCCTCAGCATAATAAAATAATGAATAAAAATACATAAAATGAGTAAACATGACCCATGTTGTTGGGTTAAATGAACCCAGCATGTAGTTAGTCCACTACTAACCCAGTTCTGGGTTAAAACAACCCAGATTTTTGTGAAGACAAATAAATCACATGTAACGTGTGTGTACTGCCAAAAATATTAAAGAATATTAAGTCAAAATACTTTGAAAAGAAAAACAATACTGATGTTCTCCAAAGGATTTTCAAGAAAATATCAAAATCAATTTAAAAAAAATTCAAAATAAAAATTGGTACACAGCTGGGGCACTAAAAAATAACCAGTTTATAAAACCACAGAATCTTTCCATGGTTAAAATACAGTCTGCTGCTTTAGTTTTTGCCATTTTAATGTTTAATAAAAAAAAAATACATTTGCACATCTAAAAACAAACTGATGAAAATGAATATAGTCACAGTAATAAACATGAATTTGAGTTTTATCTCTTAAAAAAATCTTATTTGTGAAATTTTAAAACATTTCTTGATGATTTCTTTAAAAACAAACTAAGCTACATCAGCGTGCTCACTGTGACAATGCTAAAATGCTAATGTTACGTAACAGTGATTAGCATGCTTCCTAACTGGTATATATTATGTTTTTAGATGTTTTAATGAAAAAAATGCAAAAACAAAAGCAACAGTAAGTATCTATAAACATCTTTCAGTCCTGAATGTGTTGAATTGATTTGTTGCTGTAAGTAATACTATGACTCAGGTGTTATGACTCAGGTATCACAGCAGCTCTTCAAAAACAATAAGAACTTCATGGTGGAGCTTGAGGAAGACTCAGATCACCAAATTAGGATTCATGCTCTGAGGATTATGCTACAAAACGCTGTAGTTTTTATTTCTCCACAGGATATTTCTGCTGGGCTGACATGTAAAGCCACTGGTATGACTAAGAACATAAAGTCTGAGGTAATAAAACTATAAATATTCCACTCATATTGATCTAATTTTATCAGTAGTTTCAACAATGGATGAACGACCCACCCAAAACACAAATACTACGTAACTGTAGGTTTCCATGCAAATATCAAAAGCAGGGCAGCTGTACACTTCAGGGTTTGAACTTTCCTAATTCTGCCCTAAGATTTTCTAAAAGCCAAAATTTATGATTGAACCTCCTGATGCTCAGAGTGCGTTGCAGGATCAACTTCCTGTCGAGGTTCACGTGTCTCAGATTCACACAGCAGGGTTTTTTAAAACTCTGGCCTCTACCTGCGTCATCAGGCACTTGACCAGGACCAGGTCAACTTGACATGAACATTTCTTTGAATTGGTCATTTTTCAATTATTCTTTTTCAGTGTTTTCAGTTATTCTTATGACTCCTTTGTTGAAAAATGAGAACAGAAGAGTACAGTCCAACTCAGAATGAAAACATAATAAACTCTGCACTGCATCCTCTCTTTTTTCATGTTGTTGTTCATGTCCAGATGGGTTTGTTCATTCAGGCAAGGACATGGAAAGAAGACATAATTTGTCGTTTTCAGTTGTTATGTAACCAAAGAGACAATCTGATGAAGGTAGTAAACAAACCATGTGACTGCTGCCAGACCTTTTTCTATTTGTCTTATTTAAGGGCTAAAAACTTTCCTCCATCAACTTACAAACTTTTTTTCCTACTTATCTTTTTTAAGATCTCTGTTGTTGACAAACCATCTGTGGCTATGCAAACGTTTCATTAGGGACAGACCGTCTGAAAGTGAATGGTAGTATTTATTGTGGTACTTAGGCTACATTCAGACTGCAGACTAAAGTGACCCAAATCTGATTTTTTTGCCCCTATGCGACCTGTATCTGATCTTTTCATGACAGTCTGAACAACACAGATATGATTTTTTCAAATGGGACCCAGGCCACTTGGATATGTGTGTGGTCCTAAATCAGATACGTATCCGATCTTTTGCCATGCGACTTCTGTCTGAACGGCCACGTCGCATTTATCAGACCTACATGTCACAGTACGCAACAAACGTCTTACTCTGTATCATTAAAGCCTCTCACATCACTATCCCACCAACTCCTGGCTGCATTTCTCTGGATGGATGTTGCTGCCACTGCCCCACAAAACACCACGGCCAAAAACTTGACTCTCTTCCTTTTCAACCTTCTTCTTAAAATTAGGTTGTAAATGTGCTTCCTCCGGTTGGACAACAACGTAAAATACACTGCACCGTTATCGTCCATGTTTACTTCCACAAACACTGAAGAGCACTCGCTGCGTGACGTCGTTATGTTCTCTTCTGAGCATGCGGGACACTTTTGGATCATATCTAAGTTCACACGGGAGATCACATACAAGTCGCTTTAATTGGACATGTGAATGAACTCACAAAAAAAATTGGATTACACAAAAAAATCCGAATTGAGCATTAAGCCCTGCAGTGTGAACGTAGCCTATGTTGCGTATACATGAATTATTTTCGTATTTATTTTCCTTGTAGAGAAAAACATTTAAAATTATCTTTTATTTTTTGTGTTCAATAACCAAATTAAATGAGTAACACAATGCAGATGAGTTACTATCCAAGTGTCCAACCAGCAACTTGGTGACACACAACAGCTGTTTCTCAGTAAAGAGGAAAAGAGGGAACAGGTGCTGCCGATTCAAAGTGAAAAATTGGAGGAGATTTTCTTAACGTGGCCTTTATGCAGCAGGAATTGGAAAAGCGAGGCTCTTCTTGCCAAGTCATCCAGGAGCATTTAATGAAGGGAATGTTGCTGTGTGTCTGCTGGGCTGCATCGGGCAGACGCTGCAAAGCAAAAGGGTCTAATTAAGGGGTTCCTCTGACGGTCAGACAAAGCACACAGCGGGGGTCAAGACGCTGGCCTGCAAACTGGCTGTGACCCTCACACCTGCCTGGTTGCATTACACCGCAACATGTCTGCGCACAGTGGACACACTCACACTGACACGTCACTGCAGAACTGGTACATTACCACACACACACAGATCATGAAAGGGATGGAAAAACAACCGCAGCCATAGGCAAGAGAAGATTTTGGCTCATTGGAAACACAGGGACGCAATATGAAACTGATAACAGACTAAGATTTGTCTTTTTTTCCAGACATATGGATGGAAAAAGGAGTTTTGACTTACTGTTGTAACACAGAGGACTTGACAGTAACCACACAAAGCGAAGCCTGGCAGACTGCTAGAGGGGCCCCATATGTGAGTGTGTCAAAAGTTCATGCCCTCCTTCCCCTGTTCACCCTGCAAAAACAAAAAGATTGCCTAGTGTGAGCTCCAGCCCCGCCACTAACAAGACTGATTGCTGCAGAGTAGCTCCACCTGTCTCTCACTCCAATTAGTCGTGCCAGCACAAAGCGCTAAATAACCAGCAGAGAAGGACGGCAGCACTGTCGAAGGAAACGTGAAAATGTAAGGAAAATGTGGAATATAAGCCCATGTCCTGCCAATAATGTCATAACAGCTGATAACATAATAAATTTCCCCTTTTTGAAATGTAATAAGCCAATAATGTAATAACTGGCCAATAACGTAATAAATCATTACGTGGCCAACAGTTATTACATTATCGGTTGAGAACCTTTTTTAAGTTATTGACCAGTTATTACATTGTTGACCTATTACATTTCAAAAAGGGCAAATTTATTACATTATCGGCTGTTATTACGTTGTCAGCTGTTATTACATTATTGGCTTCAACATGTCCTTTTGTGTGGAGGATGAAAAGGCCTATTACATTTCAAAAAGGGCAAATTTGTTACATTATCAGCTGTTACTATGCTATCGGCCGTTATTACATTAGTGGCTTCAACATGTCCCTTTTCATCCTCCACACAAAAGGACATGTTATATGTTACATGTTAATAACGTAATAACTGGTCAATAACGTAATAAAAGTTCCGAACCGATAATGTAATAACTGTTGGCCAATAACGTAATGATTTATTACGTTATTGGCTCAGTTATTATATTTGCAAAGTTTTTTTTCTTTTACCAGGGCAATAACATAATAAGCAGCCAATAACGTAATAAATTATTATGTTATCAGTTCAGAACTTTTATTACATTATTGGCCAGTTTTCACGTTACTGGCCTATTACATTTAAAAACGGGCAAATTTATTACGTTATCAGCTGTTATTACGTTATCGGCTGTTATTACATTATTGGCTTCGACATGTCCTTTTGTGTGGAGGATGAAAAGGGACATGTTGAAGCCAATAATGTAATAACAGCCAATAACGTAATAACAGCCGATAACGTCACAAATTTGCCCTTTTTTGAAATGTAATAGGGAAATAACGTAATAACTGGCCAATAACGTCATAAAAGTCCCGAACCAATAACATACTAACTGTTGGCCAATAACGTAATGATTTCTGGTGTTATTGGCTCAGTTATTACATTTGCAAAGTTTTTTTTCTTTTACCAGGCCAATAACATAATAAGCAGCCAATAACGTAATAAATTATTACATTATCAGTTATTATGTTATTGGCCAGTTATTACGTTACTGGCCTATTACATTTCAAAAAGGGCAAATTTATCACGTTATCAGCTGTTGTTACATTATTGGCTTCAACAGGACAACAGTTTAGTTTAAAAGACAGCAGAGCATTATGTTCAAGCAAGGGTGATGCTATAGGGTTTGTTTCCACTTTCCAAGTCACCCAAAACACTCGCTTCCTCTAAAGTTCACATGAGGCTGTAATTATGAGAAAGCAGAGTATTTCCCCATATCACATGCTCTTTAACAAGCGCTAATTGTGTGTGTGCACTGAGCGCGTGTAAGGATGTCATACCAAAGCTGCAGGGAACGTTTAATGAAGACGCCAACTTCCACAACATAGTATGTGTCAAATCTGTCAGGAATGATATCAACTTGAAAATGTGAAGCTGAGGTAACACACAAAGAATTTAAATGAGGGCTAATAACACGCAGGGTGGTTACTATAGAGACCACTTTTCATGCTTTTATCTTTGTAACAAGCTATCAAATGATTTCAAGTAAATCGAGTCTATGAGTTGGTGAGCATGTAAATGTTTTAGATTTAAAGTGACATTATCCTGTTTATTATCAGATCTTATGGTGTCAAAGTTATTATGTCTACGTGAGGACAAAGAGAGGACAAGACAGAAAACAAAATAGCTGCATTATCCTGTAAATTACTGACTTTCTCTAATTAAATTTGGAAGATAATCACTCAATTATTTTTTCATAAAACTCCTCTCAGACCATGACAGCAGACAGACAATAAAAGGTCAGCATCAGAAACAATCAGGACAATCAGTTCCTGTCCTGACACTGTATCTGGACAAATAAAAAGCCTGCCTGATTTTATGATGGCGTGTGCACACTGGATCCTTTTTAACATGCTCCCTGCCTCTGGCTGTAGTAATGCATGACAGAATGGATACAGCCCAGCCCCTGGAACAGCTACTGGACTACATTTATACACCTCTCTACGGACTAGTTGACACAGACAGGTGGGGTTTAAATGGCAAATTAACTGCCCGTAGATGCCCGTTAGAAAGAATCTGTTCATTAAACCAGACCCTCCCAGCCATTGTGATTAATGGTGTTTGCGCAAATTTGAGTTTTAGTGCTTTATAATTCAGAGGGAATTAAAAGAAGGTGCCGGTCCACCGCCTCTGGTCAAACTACCTGCTCTGTGGCGTTGGAGTGTGATTGAGAGGGAGCGTAGGGTGGGAGCAGGAGGGAGGGATCTTCTGTGCATATTTTCCATGTGCGCCCACACCCCTCCCTTGGCTTTACTGCTGAAAGCTCTTTTGTGTGTTTGTGAGTGGTGTGAAGGCTACAGTGATACAGTATACACCACAGTAGTTTAACTGCAGGATCGTGACATTTTAAAAGGAAAATTTATGCTTAACTTGGGACCAACTTGATCCATCTGAAGAGGATTTTTGTAAAAAGAGGGGGATGCAAATTATTATGAATCATTTCAGAAGAGCACTGTCTCACCTGTATGTTTTTAAAGATTTTTTTTTTGCAGAGATCATCTTTTGAGCATGAAACCAGGGGAGTGTAAATGTGTGAATCCCAATCATTACATTTCAGGCTTGTTGAAAAGGTTGAAAAAAAAATCCTACATAAGTCCAAATGCCCTGAGAGGTTAATCCATGCAGCATTTACAGATAATAAAACAGGAAGAGAGATGAAAAGATAATTATCATCAGCACATGACTGATTCTTAGGAAATGAAGTAAATAAGTACATAATAGGACATACAGTAGCTGAAATGTGTAGCGACAAGACTGAAGTGAAAAAAATCAATCAATCATGAAATACTCAGTCAATATATATATTTTTTTATTCCGATCATTAGTCAAAGTTACATTTTCTTATTAGTGATCTAGTGCTCCATCTGTAAAAACAAATAAATAAATAAAAATCATCAAGTACATATTATGCATCAAAAAGATGATGACTTAGGGGTGCTTGATTTGATTGACAGCTCTGGACTCCATTGAAACTAGACCTGAACACATTGGGCAGTGTCCTTGGGTTCACAGGTTAGGCCCGCCTCCTCATTCCTTCCTTCATATCCAAATATGGTCACTTCTGCCTCCAAACAACCAACATGGTGACACTGAAATGCTTCCTGACTTCAAAATGTGAGGCCATATTCAACTGAAATCACAGCACAGGCTTGAAACTGAAATACGCTTTAATCATGTAAGTGTAAAGCAGATCAAAATTACTTTGCGCTCTTCTCACACCTCCACAAAACACGACAAAGCTCTGTCTCAGCAGTGTAGGATGGTGCACATGAAGAGTTGGCTCATCAGTGACAGTAGTTCAGCAACTTTCCCTCTGAGTGTGTTATCACAGACACACACATACATTTTAGTGTTTGTCAGGAGAATGAGGCAATTAAGCAAAGTGTACTATCATCAGTCAGAATAAGTGAAACCATGTGTGTGTGTGTGTGTGTGTGTGTGTGTGTGCGACAGTATGATGATGCAAACTTTAATGCTGCCAGAAAATTCATCTGAACTTTTGAAACACTTTGAGAATTAAAAACTGTATTGATGGATTCATTATGCACCATTGTACTGTGTAACTGCTGCAAAACAGGTTTTCCTTGAAGCAACAAAGAAGTGCAGGTAATGAGAAAATAAAACATAAATTGGAGAAAAAAAACACTAATTTGAAAGGTAATGAAGTCAAATAAGTAGAAATACCTCACTGATGAAACTAACCCTCATAGCTTAGTGGCTTTGTGTTTTAGTCCAGTTAATGATAGATACACACAGCTTACATAAAATCTGTTTCTGTACTTGTCAACACAACATGATAACTAAATCTCTTTCACGATTCTCCCCAGCGAGCGAGAGATGCATTTTCAGATGCCAACAAAAATAAGCACTGTGCTAAAGATTCAACATTGAGCTCCTACACTGCTCATTTTATTGGCTTCAATAAATATGAATACAATAGACCAGGGCCCTGCAATAGACACTACAGCTCTCATTTTTACAAAAGCTGTTCAGATATGTTGTTTGTCTCTGTGTTAGCCCTGTGATCCTGTAGCCTCCTGCCCGATGACAGCTGGGATAGGCTCCAGCAGACCCCTGCGACCCAAGTGTGGAGAAGCAGGTATAGAAGATGACTGGCTGTTCAAATATGTAGAATATACAGAGGCAAAATACGTGAATAAAAAAGAGTAATCTGAGATCAAGTTTGAGTGGAAAATCAAATGCTTACAAACTGTAGTGTGGGCGACTGCATGAGGCAATCAATCAATGAAACAATCACAGAACAACCACTTACATTTGTTTCTTATTGCACAGTAATCCTACTTGTTGCTTCACGTCCTTACACTCAAGGGGCTGCCTAAGTTAATCCCTCAGCTGTAACAAAAGCAGATGAGACGTTCCTGTTTTCCTCCAGGAAGGTTCGAGTGAGTGTTAAACCATCTGCTTATGTAGCTGATGGGAAACCCAGAGGGCCTTGCAATCTTGGCAGGGAAATCCTGTCTGTGGTTGGCCGGCTGACCCAGAGCTCATTTGTCAATCAGACGCTTTTTCCTTTAATTAGGAGAAACAGTCCAACAGCTCGGGTTGAGCCTCCGTAGAAACATTTATTTCAGTGGGAAAAGTGAGTTGGTTTACAGGTTTCTGCTTCTTTGTCTGCATTCCTCTGTAATTTATCTGCCCCCACATAATATACACAGTGGAAAAAAATAGACACCTGTTTTATTATTTTCATGACAAATGAATCTTGGTAGCTTTGAAACAAACGTTAACAAAAACTTACACTGAACCTTTGATGTTACATTACATATTTAAAGTGCTTGGAGAATATTTCACAGTCCTTTAGATGGAAATAAATTTTACTCTAACAGAAGATTTATTTTTTTTGGAGTTAAAAGAGACTGTTGCAGATCTGTGAAGACTATCCCTTCATATGAGGCTGACATACTGTGAAATATTCATATTTTCAGTATGGGAGTAACAAAAGACATGCTTGATGTTTGTGATGGAGTGTCTGTGAAGGGAGTAGAGGGCCACAGGAGATACACAATAGTTTGTCTTAATAGTTTGCATCTGTGTGAAATCATGGAGCACTTTCATTGTGATTCATGTGCCGCCACGTGTAAAGTATCATAGAGTCTCTGTACTTGTTCCTTTTAAGTGTCAGGAAAGTGGATACACCAAAAACCATCCTGTTCTCTTGTTGACTTTAACTAATCATTTATTCAGCTGTGGGATTAAAAACCATCTAAAAAAAAAAAAAAAGGTACAATATATGTCTACTCTACCATACACACCTTAACTGTGCTTTAATCAGAGTTGATTCCTGTATGAATGCATTATCCCTTAAAGGAATGATTATTTAAACACAGGACAAAATATTTAATGGACAGAGAGACTGGAAACTGAGACTACGTTTAATTTGAATCACACTGAATCAAGATGCACACTGATATTCTTACTTTAGTGTAGGTGCAAGTGTAGGATTTGTGGTACCCCTGGTTTTAAATGAAAGGCAATCTGGGCTCCTATACTATATATTAAACGCAAAATGTGTATTTTCTATTGAAAAGTCAATATCAACACAGTAAGACAAAAAACAACAACTAAATACCAGACTGTTAAGGATTTTTTCCAAAGTGGTGTTTACTACAGCACTGTTTAAAAGTATCTATGTATCGAATGACTCAGGTCTAAGATCATTCAAAAAAAGGGCAATTTAGTGTGATACTAGCAAAGCCCACTATTTGAAACCATGAAATACACCATTAACTGTGCATGTGCATGTGTGTATACTGTAATTGTGTTGTGAGAAGGTTTATCATTAAGTATTATTGCTATCAGCTAATTTAGTGGCATCCAGAGATACATTATTAGGTCTTCGACTCCATGTAAATCTGTCTCCCTGGAGATCTGAGTGCATTAGATACGGAGCTATCAGTAGCCAGTCCCCCCGACGTTGTTGTTTGCTCTCTTCCAATGATAGCACAATGAAAACACAGGAAGCAGCTCGGAGAGCAGTCGGGCTGCGATCGATGCCTCTGTGTCCAACTATAAGGTAGGTGATGTCTTAACATCTGCCCTCCTCACTTCTCAACCCTCTCTTTCCGTCCGATAGCCCGTCAACTCTCCCTCCACCGCTAATGTATCTGAATGCAGTGTCATCCAGGGCTGCCTCACAAGCAGTCGATAAATACTGGAAATGCTACCCATCTCTGAAACATCACTCCTTCACTTACTGTAAGTGCACATCACTGAGGAGCACCATCCCCACACTGCTGACAAGGAGGAAGACAACACCAGGCTATGACCAAGCATCATCAGATGCAACCACAGACATAGTTTTACATAGTACAGACTGTGTGTCTGAATTTGGCTCTCGTTTATAAAATATGAGCCGGTGGCGTCACATCATTCCAGGAGTAAGGAATACCCTTCAAAATAAGGATGATAAGATACATTTCTCTTATATCATCCAACATCTCTTACATGTAGCACTGGATGACTGAGCAATCCACCAAAGCTGTCCACTGACACGGAGAACTCATTTTTATTTTCCACATTTAAATGAGAGCCCCATTAGACAACGTAGAAAACACTATTTGAGAATTTGAGTAGCACCTGATGTCAGTGCAGTACTTTCAAATGTAAAGTCTTAAGTTGTAATAGCATAGCATAGGTATTTTTTTCACTTAGTAGAAACACCACCAAAGGGTCTTTCATGAATGAGTCTTAGTTAACTGAGTAGTTAGTAGTTAGCTGTAGTAGTTAACTGGAGCCATCAAGTCTGAAAACACAGTGGCCAAACCTGCAATACCATCAACGGCCACTAGATGCTGGTTCCAAAAAATCTGCCTTCATAACCTCAAAAAATAAAACACTTCGCTCATGGAGTACTGAATCAATCCATTAATTCTAATGTCATTAGATGAAGCTATTGATTAGTGTCCTGGTGGTCCATCTGAAAATGATTTCATAATTACATATAGATATCAGGACTCAAACAGAGGTATACTTGGGGGTGTGGTCGGCTTGGTTGACAGGTGTAATCTGTTAGACCCACCCCCTTGCTGCTCCCCAGCTCCGCCCTCTTCTCCAAATATGGACAATGCTGGCTCTACCAGACTTATGGCTTCAAAAACAAACAAATAAACAAAGAAATCGACGGGTGATGTCAGTGTGGCTACGTTTATCTTTTATACACAGTCTACGGGACCCTCAAATAGAAAGAGAAAGTGACACAGTTCTGGCTTATGGTAGATACTGGTATAGGTGTATATGGTGGCCAATATGTAACAAGACACTATAGTACAGAGGTGCCAAAGATTTACTTGGGATCATGTAGAAACAGTGTTGACTGAATGACTTTATTTCATGTAATGTTTAATAGTCTTTATCAAACAAATCTTCCTCTATAAGTTTGCACTATAAGCCAAGACCCGCCCATCCTCTCACCACTGGAGAATGCCTACAGTCAGCACACCCCAGTAAAATCCACTCTGACTTCATGGAAAAGTGCCGATTTTCTGCAGATAATTATATTTAGTTGTTTTCTGCTCTCTTGACTCTGGCTATTGGCTGTGAAGACTGGAAATGTGTTGGCAGAAGCACCTCATTAGTTTCCACCACCAAACTTTCTGCTCAGCATACTTTTCACAAGATATCCTTACACCTTGACTTGGTTATCGTGTATCGCGGTTGTACAGTTTAACCTACATAAGGCTTGAGCTAGACTGCAGGAAACCATTATGCATGTAAAGGCATATGCAACATCAATTGGCAGAACTAATATGTGGAGAGTGTGAAGAAAATTTAACAAATGCATACTGCAGCTCCACAGAGAAGGTATTATACTCTTTAGGTTTAGGGCAAAAATAATAAAACTACACCCTACATCCTAGCTAAAAATATGACTCTTGTATCCCTCTCGCCAAACTAAACCTCTGTGAACATTTTTCTGTTCATTTAATCCTAAAAATCAAGCATACGGCAACGATGACAAATGTGATATGCACCTGTTCGAAGATTTACAACAAAAATTTCGATTGTATTTCCAGCTGTAAAATGTGTAAAGATCACAGCTATGCATGCAAACCTGTTAAAAAGCAAATGCAGTGTTATTTGTATGTTATCACAAGTGTTTCTTTCTACTGCTACAAGTCAGACAGCTGAGTCGACCTTACAGCAAAACAAGCTCTTGTTATTCCACATTTGCCACTTTGCAGAGCAATATGGTTGTATGCAGCTTCTCAGTATGCTCTGTTTAGTTCTGAGTATCTTCACACTTTCCATATTTGTCAAGCAATTTGAGCCTGATTTTTATCATCATACTTTGACTGACAGGAACTATAAAAGTGCATTTTCCAATATTATTTTAAGTTCACGGCAGCCTCCGCAGTCAGAGTAATTAATGGCGCCATGGGTCCTGTGAGAGTGGGACCAGCTGCGTGTTATGTCTTGTCACCAGTCCCACTCTGTTTGACACCTTCGGCCACATCCCTCTCTTCCGATGCCAAGAATACTGGTGGAGCACTGGTCTGAGGACTCTTTGTGCCCACCCTCAGAGAACAAACACTATTAAGACTCAACAGCGTGCCCGTCTGCCCATCCCCAGAGTGCAGGCAGTGCCAGCGTCTGTAACTGGAGAACAGAGAGCAAAACAGCTGCTCCCGCTCGATCCTGCATCTGCCACAACTGTGATTTCATGGAACAAAGCGAGAATGCAACCACACGTTTTGACTGTCTGTTCAGTCACACTCCAGCCATTGTCCCTGTCTCTCTGTCTTTCTGTCTCTCTCTACTTCTTCTTCTTCTGTCACACGGATGCACACCATCAGCGTGCATGGCATGGATATTTCCAATCAATCATCAGTCACTGCAATTCTTTTGATTTCTATGTCCACTCACTTGACTGTATATACAGAACACATACATTTAATCTGTGAAGCAGTGGTGCACCCAGTTGTTCACCAAGGCTTTCAACTGATTGATGGACATTTTTGGGTATCTGCTGTCCACCAGACAGCAGTTCAAACAAGTAGACTGCATTTACCATTTTAACTGTGCCTGCTTGTTGACTATTACCAGTTATCATCTTACTACACATGTTATCTCTGTCATGGAGGTTATGTTTTAAGCTGCATTTGTTTGTCTGTCCAACTTTATGGGATAACTTATGGACTGATCTCTATTTATTTTTTTTTTTAGATAGGAGACAAAGAAACAAAAATACTGTTACAGAAATACCCTAGAAAATCTCTATCTATATCTAGGAGAATGTTTTAAAAATGAAAAACTTTGGTAAAAACTTAATGGATTTCATTAAAACTCTACACACACATGCAGGATGATAATGCTGCTCCCGGTGTGGACTGAAGATGGTGTTTCCTCAACTGGTTCATCTGTTTATTTATTTGTTTATTTATCTTTTTATGGTGTGTATGTTGGCATGTGTGCAAGGGAGTGGTTTGTTTTTTTTTTTTTTACATGTAAAGCACTTTGTGTTGCATTTTATGTATGAAAAGCGCTTTATAAATAAAGTTTGATTGATTGATTAATTGATAATATCATAATGATAGGCAGACTGCTCAGACACACATAATACCTTGGTGGATGTTTGTGTTGTCTGAGGGCTTTCTGGATAGAGACCAGTGATGTAGTGATGGATCTTCATAAAGATGGAGGTCTTCCAATACAGTGTTTTTTTTAGTTAAGTTTTAATGCAGCTAAAGATTTGATGATTATAGACACAGTCAATTTTTAACAGTCTTCAGAATTATCCAAGTAACGTTAAGTCAAGGTAGCTGGACTTGATTGAAGATTCCTCTCATCCAAGAGTCTTCTTCAGTCAGAACTGAAGAAGAGTCATTTTAAGTCAAGTCCAGTTGCCCTGACTCAGCGTTGAATCATCACAAACAGTCTCCATAATGCAACAAGGAAAAATACTGAGATCCTTCAAGCTCCACAGCTGTGAGAGGATTGTTTTTGTCTCAACAGTAACATTGACTCACATAACTAGAGCATATTTTATGAGTAGACTCACGATTTTTGTATGAAGGAAAATGAAGATTGTAAATGCATTTGAGGACAATTTTGTAACAATATCACCTATAATCCTAGAGCTTTCAGTCAACTAATTACCAGATTTTCCTTTGAACTATCCAATGGCTGTTATCAATTCTCCTTGGACAAAATCCATGTGTTCATTCAGTAAAAAAGCTACTTTTAAAGCCACGTACTGATCATTAGCAGCTTTTCTGTGTCTTTATAGTTGATCTGCTGCCAATCACAGTTTAATTCCTTTCATTCCTCCTCCAAGTCAAAGCTTATACAGCGTGGATATCTGGCAAATTACAAGCAAAGATTTCTCCCTGATGCACTCTCTGAGGTCTTCTACACAGATTCTCCAATGATCTTTAACACTTTCTCAATAAGGTGTTGACAGCTGCTTTTGACAGCACACCTGAAAACCGCTCCCTTCCTGGCTGCGTCTTTACTCCGCAAGAGAAAGGAAAATATTTGGGAGAGTATTCACTGCTCTGTCAGACGTCAGATTGTCAACATTTATTGGTATCTTAGAAAAGAAGTAACATCCAGAGTTAGAGTCTCCCATGGTCATCACGAGCCAGAGGTAGCGTAGCTTTCACTCTGCGACTCGACCAGAAATCATAAAGAAAATACGATGTAAGTTTTCGTATGGATTTAAAACATATACAGATCCAATTATGTCTGTAAAATCACCCCATCCCATTTAGCTAATTACCGCACTGGTAGCTATTTTTGTGTGTAAAGGGTTTGTTCAGCCACCTGTTTTACCTTCAGTTCTCTCAGCCAATCCAAATGAGCACAATTTCCAGTCGACTCAAATCCTCTATAGTTAATGACTGGAGACACAGCTGCTTCAGCCTCATGAAAATACTGTAACACTGCAAATAAGCAAGTTAGAAAGTTAACATTTGCTAATAATTACTTTAAGGAAGAAGTACAGCTGAGGTTGGTGGGAATGTGATGTCGATGTCATGCAGAAATCTGGACATAAGCCAAAGTATTTAACTAAAAAATATTAACAGTAGATGGCAAACCCAGTTTTTGACTTTTGCACTAATTCTGATGAAATTCTCTGTATTCCTGCCTGATTCACCAGGATACAGGCTTTTAAACGTGTGCTTATCTTTAGAAACTCCTCCAAACACTGACCTGTGGCTGCCAGTGTTTTGTGAACACTCCCTGAGGAGCAGTTTAGTTCAATCAGGACAGATCATCTCAGTTTGTTAGTCAGCAGCAGAGAAATATCCTCCCCACACAGGCTTTACATACAACAAGGTAATAACGCAGAGACTTCTGGGACCGGCATTTAAACTGGAAAACAAAATGGGCAATTCTGCCTTTCTCAGCCCAACATAATGACTCTACTATGAGCCAATAAATGTGCTGCAAATTGGCCGGGGGTCATATTTGCTTCTATAGTTAGCTGTGGTGAGGCATGCAGCCAGTGTGGCTGTGTGCCCATAGGTACAGCCGAGTGTCAGTCCACCAGACAGCCTGTCTAGGAAGGATCAATACAGGATTATGGACAAATCCCTCCCTTCAAACCTTGTTTTTAAGTGTGTGCAATCCTGAAGTGTTAAAAGTTTTCCCTCGTGAAGCCAGGTTTGTTCAGGAACTTTCCCGCTTGGCTCTCAGACGGGTACATACCTGACCCCTCTGCTCCTATCCATCACACTTTTTAAATAAAACTGCAAACAAGAAAACTCAGCACTTTGTTGAGGATGCCTGTTTTCTGGGTGTGTGTGTGTGTTCGTGCAGCGGCTGCCATCACCAGGTGTGTCCATGCAGGGAGTGGAAAAGAAAAACAGAGAAACAGAGGAAAGCTGGCTCGCACCGCCTGACATCACAGTGGACGAGGCCGACTTCGCAGACTCCTATGAATAACTACAACAGATGATTGACAGGCCGACTGACACTGAGGTGAATGGTGGAGCATTTTATGTGCCTGGGAAAAATCCACCAGACCATGAACCAACAGTACACTACAATTAGCTGTTGAGAAAAACAAGGCGGTTAATGAAAAGCTTTATATTTTCTTAAAATTATTATTTTACCACCTCCATTTTTTTCCAACCCCGGTAGAGATCTTCCAAGGCTTTGAATTTCAGACAGTGAGTGGTTGCTACTGACACCATCCATTATTTTCAATGTAAACACAACAGCAGATGCATGGAGAGAGTTCAGGATGGTTCAGCTGAGGAAACTACAGCGAGAGAAATGATACAGCAGTTGATTTATAACACAACTGTTCACCAGCAGCAAGCAAAGAAGACAAACAGTTTCAAAGGCTACGACAATTAACAAGAGCTGATGAGTTAGGAAAACTTTTTTTATGTGATAATCATTGCTAACAGTTCATAGTTGGTCAACATCTTCAGAAGGAATTGATCCTGAGGAAAGAGTTCATGCCTCGGTAGCTGGGTGGTTTTTAGAGGTTCACAAAACAAGTGTGTGCATTGTCCTTCTTCGCTGACTTTTCTTCTGAACCTCTCTGTTCTGCAAATACAAAGTGGCGAGGGAGCTTTTAATGTGGCTCTGGTCACTGATTTTTTATTTATTTTTTCACAGCAAATGCAAACCTTACGGGCAATAATACATACAGCATGTCATCTGTCTTCAACGAAGAACTTTTAGCCCCGACTTATGAAAACTAGGGGAAGTACAAATGTCAGCAGACCCACACACACACTGCACAAATAAAACATAACACTCAAGACAAATGATAAGCAAAACTGTATTTCTTCATTATCAACACAATCTAACCAAAAAGCGATGGAACCAAATTACGGCTTTTATTCAACTCATTACAGGAGCTCTTCAACTTTGAAATCAGCACTGAAAACGAACTATCTACAAGAGGGGAGCACACATCTGCCTCATCTGTCAACACATCCTAACCGAGCCAATAACAAACTCAGAGCTCAGAGTGGAGGTGGCAGAGAGGTCAATCCACTGTGTATGTGTGTGAGGGGAGAGAGAGGAGAGTGTCTATCCTCAGCGTGGATCTGCTCTCCGTGTCTACGCTCAGGCTCCCCGGCCCCCATGGGAACCGAAGCCACAGCGGGCAACCTGAAACCCATGATGTCATCCTCAGAGAGCAAGGGCTACCAGAACTCAGTGAGAAAGTGTACAAAACCCAAAGTCAACATCACACAGTCGGTGGGGTTAATTGTATTTACAGTTAAGCAGCTGTGGTGGATTATGGAGTTCACCGATACAGTGTGGTACAAGTGTAAAGACAGGGAAAAAGCCCTCACTAGGGAGGCTTACAAGAAGAAAATTGCCTTTTAACTAAAAATTCAACCCCGGCTCTTTTTGATTATTTTGACCCTGTGTTTAGGATCGGTGTCTGTTGACTGATGAAATGTTGTCCCATGAGCTTTAATGTTGAATCTCAGGACACAACTCCCCAGCAAGCCTCTGTACTCACTCTGTCGCTTCTGTTAGCAGTGAAATCATCAGTAAATACTAGTAAGACTGTTCGAGTCATGCAACAAAACCACCTCCATGTTTGACAGAGAGGGTGATACTTGTTGGGTCATGAGCAGTTCCTTTTTTTTTTATCTGTGCTGTTGTGCATGTAGATTAATACAACATGTGAAAGGGTTGCATCTCCCACACAGTTTTTGCAATATTGATGATTGAAATTATAGCTGAGATTATCCCTTTAGTGTAGTATCCATTATTTTACTCCAAACAAATGGACTTTGAAGCACAGAGCCTAAAAAACAAATAATGTACGACTGCCGAATGCTTGTGGTCTTTTATGTGGTCTGTGATATATTACTTATTGCTTAAATAAAGCTTGCTGTAAACCACGCTTGTTTCAAGGGGAGATTAAAGTTTTTGCCAGACTACAGATGACTGGACTCGGAGGTTTTAGAGATTTACTGTTCCTCCCAAGGGCACACTGAGAAGCCTCAAAGCTCTATTATATTTATATGTATTTTGCATCTGAGTACAAGCAATACAAAGAAAAAAAACCCTGAGGAAACATTTACAAAAACAAATCAGATGATCACATTGCTTTTTTTTCTTAATAAACTGACCATTTCCATCTCTCTCTATACATATATACTAAATCCAGGTGAAACAAAGATGTAGTGATCACTAAATGAGAAAACAATGTGATCAGAGGTGAACCACTGGCAGCTGCATTAGCAGAGTTCCAAACAGGCAGTGTTTTGTGTGTGTGTGTGTGTGTGTGTGTGCGTGCGCGCGTAGCGAGGGAGAGGGCATAGGGTCAAACATGTCATCACATGCTGTCCATGATGGATGGCCATTTCCTCCCTCTCTGCAGGTTCTTATAAAGAATTTGTGGCACTGTTCAGCTTGAAAGCACAGAGATCACTATTCACCTGAAGCACCAACACAGAGGACAAAGCAGTCAAGTCTCAAAAATGAGACCAGTACAGTCCATGTGGAAAAAGGTAATACCTCCAATGGCCGAAAAAACTCCAAAAAACTCTGGCTCCAGTTGAATTCAATTGAAAAATCGTCATTTTCAATCATGAAATACTGAGTCAATACGTTTATCTAAAGTCACCTCTTCTTCTCAGTGATCTGGTGGTTCATCTGAGAATTATTTCATCATTAAGTAGATATTAGGCTTCTAAACAAGCATGTGGTTACTCTGACTGACAGGTTTGGTCTCCAGTATGACTAGACCTGAACTTAAGTCTCACAAACAAACTCAGGTTCAAGGGTCAGACCCGCCTCCTCGCTCCTCCCTTTATATCCAAATATGTTCACTTCTGGTTCCATACAACAAACATGGCGACGTTCAAATGCAAAACCTCTGGCTTCAAAATGCCAAAACAGAACAATCCTGACAAGACAGCCTCCAATGAGCCTCCAAACATGACCCTGCACTCTCTTGCAACATCAATACAAAGGACATTTTGGGCACCGACTACTTCCTGTTTGAGGCTGACGGAGAACTGGGTAAAATGTCACTTCCATGTCAGAATGATCTTCTACATTATGTTTATCATTGTTTAGTGGATGCTAATCAGCAGTTTTGGCTTTCTTGAGATCTGGGCAGTTTCTATCTGAAGGCTCTGTGTGGAAGAATGTAAACAGTCCTGGTGACCAATTACAGTCTCATTACTGCCTCTGTTTGTTTACTACAGTCATCTGTGGTTCTTGGCCTTCAGGATGAAGTCATAACTTCTAATTTGTTCTTGGTGTTTCACAGCACGAGCTTGTGTTTGTGCGTTTGATTGACAATTATGCCACTGGAGGATATTTCACAGTTGCCCGATGAACAAGGCACATTCACAGTCGACTGTCCAGACAATACGTTTTTGTGCATTTGTGTTGCACACAGCAGCAGTCTTCAGTCAGCATGTCATGCCTTCCTGTTCACACAGTGCATTAACCCTGCATCTTCACTGGACTGGCCTGTGATCAAAGTCTGCCAAATCCCTCGGGGATGATTCCCCGTTTGGGGTCCGATGTCAGAATCAGAGACTGCAGCAGGGCAGACAGCGTACTCAGTTAAACAAGCCACATAACATTAATTTGCTTTGCCAGATCTATTGCAAAGGCACATATGTGCACACACAAATTGATCAAGACAGGGCATAGAAACAGCTGTCCTGTCACCCTGTGTCTAATACAGACTGACAGCGGGTGAAGAAACGATTGGACGCAGTGAGCCATCCATTCAAATCACAGGGGACTGAGAGCATCAGGATGATGATGAAGTTCGTTTGTACTGGGTCCACAATATAAACTAGTGTCTGTACATGAGAAATACAGCCTGCTTGGGTTTCTGCAGCAACATATCAAGTGAAACAGGAGATCCACAACACAAGTCTAATTTATGATTTTAAAAACAGACTGTGGCTGTGTTTCATTCACATCAATAAATTTCATTCTGACATGGTTTAAGAAATACTTCAACAGCTTTAATGAAGCTTTCGGGTATAAATGTAAAGCTAGGAGATAATTACCTTAGCTGAGCATAAACACTGGAACCAGGGGGAACTAGTCTGGCTCTGTCCAGGCAACCATCCGACTCCAGGAAATCTCCTAACACAAGATATATTGTGTTAATTAGTGCAATTAGGCAGTTGGCTCTCAAGCTAAGCTAAGTTAAGCTAATAATTTCCTGACTATAGCTTCACATTTAGCAAAGAAGACATGAGAGCAACTTCCAACTTCACATCTGTCTCACAGCATAAAAAAACTGTTTCCTAAAACGTCAAGTTATTATCTCGCTCCAAACAAATTGATAACTTTGTTTTTTGAAGCGAGAGAGAGAGAAATTGACAGGACAAAGCAACAAATGATTAGATTTTCGATAAGATTAGGACTCAGCGTATCCATACAAACTGAAAACAGTGAAATATTTTATTTTCTCAGGTACAATTCATAACTTTGTCAGATCCTAATGAAGATGTATTAGTGGAAATCAGACATGGATTATGCCTTGTTGGAGGTTTGCTCACTCTTGAGTGCCTTCTAATACTTTATTTATGGTGCGAGTTGGAGCTAACATAGTGAGACATGTAGCTCACCCTCTAATAGAAATTATTACTGATATAAAAGTTTTTTAATCCCACTTCAGTCTATGTTCTGTTGATATACATTTGTTACAATTTTACTTTAAAACTATTTCTTAATTGCAAAACTAGCAGTCATACAGCCACACATGCCAATCTAGTAAATATCTTAGTCTGAGTCATCAAACTTTTTCCATTACAGAAATGTCAAAGGAGGCTGAAAATATTCAGTATGCAATTAAAAAAAAGAAACAAAACAAGACCAAAATACTCTTACAAACCCTCTAAGACCACCAGGTTGAGAACCATTATTCTAAAGAAAATGAACAACATTCTTCCATCGAGACTGTTCGTGCCTCCTCCCTTTCTCACATGTAGTACACTTGACAAACACACGCACACACACACACTGTGTCATTCCAGACATGTTTACACAGACAAAGTTAGATCTCTGTGTAGGAACCCTGGGGGCTTTGTCTTTGCCAGAGGAACCCCGAGTCCCTCTACCCCCCTCCCTCTGTATCTATATCCCTATATCCCTCCTTGTCCTTCTGACTGAACCCTGGGGAAGGTTCAATTTTAGGGACTAAACTCCGGCTTGGCCCCTAAAGACTGTCTGTCTCCCCGTGCTCTGTTTTGCTTGGTCTAGGCCAATTTACTGCCTGCAGTTATACTCTTACCAGTAGACTGTCAAGTCACCATGAGAATATTCCCACAATACACTGACATAGAGGTAGCTTACACCGAACGCTAAAACCTAATAAAACAACACTCAGGAGGCCCTCTAACAGGTCTTATTGACAAGTGAAGACCATTAGCTATACTCTGTTGATGACGTTGGTTTGATGTGATGCCTCATCATCAGTCAGCTTTGGATGAGTCCCAATCAAACCTGACTACTAAAAGGTGTAGTCAGGTCTGGGAACACAGCCACCACCGGCCCGTCCACACACAAAGAGCGGCTGAAAAAACTGTGTGTCCAAAGCTGTCAGCGTGACCGAGGCCCTGCTGTCTGTGATTGATGACCGGGGGTTCTGCATATTTCTGAAGCAGACACGTGCTGGCTCTGCTGGCCGGGAGTCATCTCTGTTCTATTTAGTTTACATTATTCTTATTATTTCTCTGACCAGCCCAGCTGTTGAGTGCATGTATGGGAGGGGTTTTTCCATGCCCTCAGTTGTCCAGGTATGTGTAATGAAATCTCCAGTTCTGTTTTGAAAACCCTGGGAGTTCCAGTCATTTTCACATTTGAGGTTTTTTTTTTCCCCCCCTCTCAGCTCCCCTCTTCTCCACTTTCCTCTCAGCCACTTGTGCTCCCATGCAACTGTCCGCCCAAGGTTACTTACTGCTTAATTTGCAGCACTTTGAAAAAGTAAAATAAACACAGGTTTTGAAAAGGTGGGGAACACCCAGCATTTTCACTACTCAATGCAGGGAAACAGAAAACAGTTTCTAATTGTAGAAAAGTTGTGTATGTGTGTCTGTGTGTGTATTTAAATTGAAGCATTTTCAGCTCACATTTTAATCCGCTTAACCGGTAAAGCCACAAGATGTTGGCACTGGAGACAAAACTAACTTATCTCCCAGTTTCTTGCCGGTAAACGTTTTGCTCTCTAAACATAAATAATCATTAATTAAGTTTGATCTTTAGGAAAAGTAAAAGAGAACCACTGTTAGCTTGTTCTTAGTCACAGTTACACACATGGAGAGAAGAAGGAGCACCTGTTCACTTACACTAATGAAGCACACACACCGTAAAGTTTTTAGGGAGTGTGCTCGGACTCTAAAACAGGGAGGTGCTTGTGATAAACAGCTGTTTGAAACTACTGCACTTGATTCGAGATGTAGATTTAACATTTTTGTGCGGACACACTGATCTTGAGTGTGAGTTAGAATGAATCTGAAGTATTCAATGAAACTAAAAGTGACTGATTTAGCTTTTTGAATACTCACCACTGTGCTGGTTTAACACATGATGGTAGAACTGACAAGCAGCACTGCAGCAGCATTGTCAGACAGAGATCAGCTAAACCAGAGATGAATGATCAAGTCTGTGTGTCTCATGTTAGTCCTGTTCTTGTCTGATACTAATGAAATGATGATCAGGCAAGATGTCTACAGAACTCATTATGTCCATCTATGGTGCAGTCGATTTCATTAAAGGAAAATCCAAGAAGCGTCTCAGCAAGAATTCAGAATGAGTTTGGTTATCAAATTTAAAAGTAATATATGCAGCTGGCCACCAACTGTAACTATAAATAATGCACTGATGATACACAAGAGTATTCATAAATGAATTGAATTTTCATATAATGATCTGTGTGTGTGTGTGTGTGTGTTCTTGTATTTGCCACAAAGTGAGGACCAAAACACACTTTTCACCAACACAGTGAGGACATTATGGGAAAGTGAGGACATTTTGTCTGGTAACTTCTTCAAAGAGCTGTTTGAGGGTTAAGACTTGATTTTAAGGTCAGGGTTAAAATTACATTTAGGTTAGGGTTGGAGCTGGGCATATAGTTGTGATGGGATAAGGGGCTAGAGAATGCACTATGTCAACAAGTGTCCCCATAAAGGTAGAAGAACAAGTATACGTGTATTTGTGAGTCTGCACACTTTCAAACTGGCATTCAGAGACTGATAAATGTTTCAGATTATACCTTGTCAATTAACAATTACACAGTAGTTAAGTATGGGACAGAATTGTGCTAAGCCTTTGTTAAACTTACTTGTAGCAAAAAGAGCAAACACAAACACCAGACACCTCCCATCATCTGTATGCTCTGGCCTGCTAGCATGCATTTCTATGTGGCCATTTATGTGTGAGTGTGGCTCCACATGTGTAGCTACACAGAGGAAATTAACAGCTGTAACTGCTCCCGAACACCTGCAATAACAATCCAGGGTGTTGCAGGTTAGCTAGCAGCTACTCTCTCTGTCTTTCTTTTCATTGTAACCTGATCCAGTCTCTCCTCTATACGTACAATCCTCAGAGCAACAGAGGAGGCTTGGAAAGACAAGTAGTGAGACTGATATTCTCTCAGACTGGATAGGAGCGTAACTAAAGATGAAGGACACATGAATGATTAGTGTGGCCAACTCATTTTTTTCTCCTGGAAGATAATTCGAAAAGCAGAAAAATACGCCACATGTCTGCATCGAGTCAGTTCGAACTGTAATATCGCACACCATCCAGCTACAGATACAGATATACTTTATTGTCATTTTCCACACAGAGAAAACTAAATTATGTTTCTCCTACTTAAGGAGGAGTGGCCTCGCTGCAACAGGAGTCGCACCCACCAGCTGGATGATAAAATCAACATGAAGATGTTAAAATTAAGTTATAAGTTGTAAATAAAATAATGCAGTTTGACTTTGTGAGACTTCAAAAGCAGCCAGTTGAATAGTTTCTCACACAATCATTTAAGGATAGATGAATAACCTTTACTAAGAAGGTTATGTTTTCACCTGCATTTCTCTGTCCCTCTGTTAGCAACATTACAGAAAAACTACTGAATAGATTTATTAGTTTTGGAGAGATACGGTATGCAGGAGGTTTGGGCACTCTGGGTAGTTTAAGAAATCCTGAAACTTTTCTTTCAGTGATGTCATCAGTCCTGTGCACCGCTACCAAAGCCAAACAAGTAACTTAATCACAATTAAAAACACTGCTACCAAGGTGGTTCGCATTAGGCTGAATGCCAAGATGTTGTATTCGTAGCTAAAATAAGTTTATTCATCAGTGTTCAGATATTTTTAATGTAACACGAGACATCTAATAGAAGTCTGAAGAGGACAAATTATTTTTACATAATAATAGTAAACAAACCAAGAGGAAAATCACTTAATGTGTCACTGGGGAAAGCTTGGAAAATAACAACAACTTGTGGTTGTTTCAACAAATAACAACAGCTGTCACAAGTTGAAACTACCCACCAGGGGTTTAACTGATATATACAACTCCTGCAAACTGACTTACAACATAGAGTAACATGACTCACCTTTTGTTTCCTGTAGCAGTTTGGGTTAATCCAATGTTATAGTCCCTTTCCATGAAGTGTTGACAAGAGTTTGTCACCTGTCACCTGTTTTGACTGGCGCCCTAATCCCACAAGTAATACCAAATCCCATCCGGGACAGCAATGTGTGTTGTGTCATATGTGTGTGTGTGTGTCTGTGTGTGCACAGCTTGTTTCCAGATGAAGCAGTGTGCTAATGGGGGCCAAACCTCACAACAGAAGCTGAAAATACACTCAACTGAACAAGTATTTTCATAAAACACTACACAAGCAGCTGACACTGCATCTCTTTCAGTTTTTACTGTGAGGTTCAAGGTAACACACTTGTTCCAGGATGTGACTGAGTCTTTCATTAACGGATTAGCATTGATAAAAGATGTCTATCTGAGGGCAGGCTCACCTGATATGATCTATGCAGACCAAGCTTCTTCTGTATCGTCACTGGACCGTCCTTTTCATCCTCCTCTATCCCCCAGGATTTAAAATGCAAAATCTGTGACGTCAGTGCATTTCCCTGCAGATCGCCTCACAGGTACAACTCTAAATGTTCTCTGCCCTCTCCCGAATCTGTGGAGAAAAGAAAGACACATACGAAACCCATTTCACGATCTGTCATCAAGGGCTGAGGAACAGGAATAACATGAACAAGGCAGAAATTGATTTCATCTGTTTCTCCATCTCCTCTCACAGTCTGAGTGGCACTCGCTGTCACTTGTTATTTAGCGGACAAGCGTAAGATTCAATTGCAGAATCGGATACGGTAAAGAAGAAGGCCTACAGTAGAGCAGACATGCTAAAGAATCCAGAACAAAGCTCTTCAGATTAGTCTGTTGAAAGATCAAACTGTCAAAGGAGATCATGATGATATGCTGTGGTGAAACAGAGAAGCCCTTCTTCATAGAAACTTGTGAACTTCTCAGAGCATCAGAAAAGTAAGCAAGTGCCATGAAACATATTTCAGTAACCTTGAAATAATATTAAATCAGCAAAATAACACACTGAGTCACAGCTGGGTACCATGCAGAACTAAAACAGTCAGAAGTGTTGAATCTTGGACTTTCCCTTTTAGCTGAAACAGGTGACTTGTACTGGGATTCTGGGTGGTCTTGCTGACCTGTCTTTTCTTAATAAACCGCTATGTCAGAGTATAATTACAGGCTGACATCCTGCCTGCAACCTGCTCATCAGACGCTTGCATGTGTGGATGTGAGTGAAACACTGTGTGCTGCTGTGCACACCGTCATATTTACCATTATGCTCAAAAACACACACGCACATAAAATTAAAAAACCTTCACGTGCAAAAATATCATCCCCATAACTGTAACGTTCGTTTTCTGCCTATCTGCATTTTTCACGCTCACATGGTCACAAGCATATACATCCAAACACACACAGTGACTCACACAGCTGTCTTTTATTTGCCAGGATCCAGCAGCAGATGGTGATACAGTGTGAACTTTAACACACGGATTCTTGACATTCTTTATGGGTGTGAGTTACTCTCCGATGCAGACCGGTGCTCGGCTTTGCCGCTCTTTACTTTCCGGCCAGCAGGTCACTGTCACAGAGGGAGCTGGAGTGAGCCTCTCCCACGTATACAGGCGACTATTGTCCTCTCTAGGTGCAGTAAGTATTTTTCACAGCCCTGCGTGGCTTCAGCTCCCATGGCTGCACACCGCACAAAGCACAGGCTGGTGCTAGAGCTGCGTCAGCATATTTCACTGTTTATGATAGGTCGTGTAGTGGCAAGTTCATTGCTTAATGTAAAAGGAATGCTAATTAAATGATCCGGCACATGAGCCTGCTGCTGAAATCAAGGAGCAGAAATATATAATGTATCCAACAAACTCATCAGGGACAATCAGTGATGCTTTATGCTGCTCTGCACTTAGTGAATGTGATATAATATTGAGAAAAATCTTTAAATGTGTGACATAGATCAGTCAAAACTGTGTTGTCAATAGTAAGATCCACTAAGGCATAATCCAGCTGTACTGATTAGCGATGCAAATTATCGAGTAATTCATTAATCGATAGTTGTTTCATCTTATCAATCAATTATCGATTAATTGATAGGCAGCAATTTTTCTGAGTAGCTGAATTTCCCTCTTGTGCATTTGGCGTCTTTGTCGTCATTAACCAACTTAAAGTGGTTCCATACCGAACTCTGTCTTGTCCTCTTCATCGTGCTAGCTTACCGCTTCTCGTTTGTCTTGTTGTTGTCGTCAGAGGCCCGCTTCTCTTGTGTGCGTCAAGGACGTCTGGCATTATGTGGGGAATTACGGGTTTAAAACTTATTACTAATTTATTTTAATTGAGTAGTTTTTTATCGACAATTAGTCGATAATCGATTAATTGTTTGCATCCCTAGTACTGATGCTATGGAGTAAACGTTGTTCCTGGGGATTTAAAGAAATGTAATTGTAATTATAAAAAAATAATCAAGATCTATTCAATATTTTTTTCATAATGTAGCTAACAGACAGATGGACAACAGACAAACACAAGCAAAAACATAATCTCCTTGGTAGAGGTAATAAAATCTCTTGTTGGACCTTGTAAAAAAAAAGGTATAAGGGATAAAAATGTGTAGTCTTTCAAACATACAAATGGACATTCATAGACTTTCCACTGCTATGGTGAATTACTCAGGTGAAATTAAAGCTTCTGAGAAGTTTCTGAAATTTCCTAAACTCTATCAGATGTTGATCTTATTCATTTCCGGCACTCCAGTCTGTAGACAGAGGCCGAGTGTAGCCCTGAAATTTAGTGGAGAAAACAGGATTCTGTTCTAGTCACTGTGGTTTATTTTACATAGCCTATCAACGTGCTCAGCAGAAAGTCAATTAGCTCGCCACTTTGGAGGCAAATTGCTGCAGAGGCAGTATTACAATCTCAAAACACACATGTACACACACACACATGCACACACACACAAAAACACGCACACACGTGTTTGTACTTCCTCAGCCTGACTCTTTCTTTTGTGCTCTTCACTTTCTTCCACACACACAGGACATGATTTTTAAAAAAAAAAATCAAAA